>JAPYYD010005176.1:0-12403 GCA_028551405.1 Uromys caudimaculatus | reverse complement strand
GTCCCAGATGGAGGAGTTGGAGAAAGGTCTGAAGGAGCTGAGGGAATTTGCAGCCCCATGGAGGGAGCAAGAGCGTTAATGGGCCTGACCCCCCCCCCCCGTCGTCCTGGAGTTTGGACCACCAACCAAAGAATACACATGTATGAACCCATGGTTCGGACCACATATGTGGCAGAGGATGGCCTCGATGGCCATCAGGGAGAGAGGAGATGCCCTTGGGCCTGAGGATGTTAGAGGCCCCAGTAAAGGGGAATGTCAAGGTGGGAATATGGGGATGGGTGGGCAGATGGGTGGGACCCATAGAGACAGGGAGGGGGAGGGGATAGGGTGTTTCCAAAGAGGAGACCCAGAAAAGGGGAAACATTGGAAATGTAAATAAAGCATCAAAAAAAAAATAATAAATTAATTAATTAATTAAAAAAAAAAAAAGATCCCCTAAAGGCTGAGCCGGGCAGTGGTGGCGCACATCTTTAATCCCAGCACTTGGGAGGCAGAGGCAGGTGGATTTCTGAGTTCGAGGCCAGCCTGGTCTACAGAGTGAGTTCCAGGACAGCCAGGGCTACACAGAGAAACGCTGTCTCGAAAAACCAAAAAAAAAAAAAGATTCCCTAAAGGGCTGGAGAGATGGCCCAGTGGTTAAGATCACTGACTGTTCTTCCAGAAGTCCTGAGTTCAATTCCCAGCAACCACGCACTAGCTCACAACCATCTGTAATGGGATTTGATGCCCTCTTCTGGTGTGCTGGTGTACATGCAGACAGAACACTCATCATAAAATAAATAAATAAATAAATAAATAAATAAATAAATAAATAAATAAATCTTTTTTAAAAATCCCCTAAAATCAAGATTTCATAAAATTAAAGATGGCCACCTCTCCTGACAGTAAATGCCATTCCTTCCCTTACACCTGAGTCTAGGCTAGCCTTTAGAATTGTTTTCCCAAACTGTTTTATAGCAAAAGAGGCATTATGTTTATCCTAGCCCAAATCTTTAAAAGGCCTGGAAGCTACTGTTTTGGTATTTTTCAGAGCCAACTGTTATGCTGGAGAAACATTTAGATGGACTACCAACTAAAGAGAACTCACTTGGAAATGATCCTGAATGACGGTACCCACACTCCCCAAGAAAGAGAGCTGGATGAGTGACCCCAGCACAGCAGAGGAGACTCAGACCTGAGCCAACACAGCTCACAGAATCATGAAGAGCAGCAACTTCAATGGCTAACAGAGCGCATCTGTAAGAAAGCATCGAGCTGGAGAGTCACAGACTTCTACATGCCTCACACATGCCTCTGACGTTTACAGGGAGTAACTACTGTGTCCAGACATTATGCAATGTAATACTTCATTTTGACCTATTCCAAAAGTACATATGTTCTAACACTGTAACATGGATATGAGAGGGGGGGCAGTAAGTTAGTAAGTTTAGGGGAGCTTTGTTTCACGGCAATCAATAACTGAAACTTCCATTCTTTCTCCAATTCCTCATTCCATTTGAAAGCATGGTAGCTGGAACCGACACCCACACTCCTATGCCTCTTGAAATAGGAACTCAACAAGAACTGGAAGTCAAGATGTAACTGGCCGGGAGGAGGGCAGGATGTTTTTGAAAGGATGCTTAGGTTAATTCTCTCTTCTATTGGCTCACTACTCTCCGTGCAGTATCAACTCCCCAACTCTCCATCAATGCTCCAACTGTTTATCAAAGCAAACCAGTTTCTGAAACAAGAATACCATCCATCCGCTCTTAGGAGTGTGGCCTTGAAAATCAACCAATGACCCAGTTTACTTAAGCCTTTTTCTTAGATGCCAGCAAATAGGTGGCTATTTGTGCTGGTAATATTAAAATTGCCAAACAAAAACTAAATTGTTCTACTTGTTATTGTTTTGAAAGGTTTTACATTTTATTACTGGGCAAAACACATACCCAATTTAAACTTGACTAAGTCTCCAGGTTAAAAATGTCAAACTCCATCTGGTAGGATTGATCAATGACCATGATTAACTATAAACCTTCAGACTTGCCATCGAGTGAATACTTACAGACCCAACTTCCTTCTCCCCAGTGTCTTCACAGGGACTTGTATCTGATTTTGTTACCAGTTTTCATTAGAATCTATTAAGGAACAGGACAGGTTTGCTTTTGTTTCTTGGGCCAGAAATTGCTTGATTCTGAGACTTGTGTGAGAAGGCGTGGTGAGAAGTAGAGTCAGGAGTATGGTGTGCAACAGTGGAGGAAAGAAGAGGAAAACTAAATCCTTTCAATAAAACTTATTATTGTATTTGTATTGTCTTGCCTACAGATATGCATGTATACCAGTGGCATACCTGATACCTACAGAAGCTAGGAGATGGACTGGATTCCCTGGAAGTAGAGTTACAGATGGTTGTAAGCCACCATGTAGGTGCTGGGAACCAAATCTGTGTCCTCTGCAAGAATAGCAAGTGTTCTTAACTGCTGGGCCATCTCTCCAGCCCCAGAAACTACCCTCATTCAAATAAATTTTCTGTGAGCTACATGGACACATTAGACCAACAGAGCAGCCATGCCATAAACAGGTGCATAACTTCAACAAGGATAATTTTACCATTGGGACTGATTGGGTTGAATAGTTTTTAAAAGTCCTTTAAAGCTCTGCCACCTCTCAAAGGCAGATCATTGTGTTTCAGGCTACCCTAATTAATCTCTTATTGCAATCACCTTGGTACTAATCCAAAATTCCTTCTCTATTGCCCAAAGGCAGAAATGAATATATCCTTAATTTAATATTTTAGCTCTAATAATCTAATATTCAAAAACCAAGATGATTGTGTAAGACACTTCCTGCGAGAAAGCATAATCATGACCTTTTTCACTCCACTGTGCTCCAGGAGGCACCAAGAACTATGACCATTTGTCTTTCCCGTGAGGTCTCCAAGAGTTCACGGCAAGTTAGTCCACACTTTGCTCGTGGGAAAGCCCCAAGAGGAACTGAGGAAAGGTAATGGCTGCAAACCCACTTGTTCCCATGTTATGTCTGCTACTGAAGATGCTGACCCTGGAAGTGGCTCTGAACTTCAGGGTGTCTCAGCAGAACACTGAAAACATTCACCTCTATCTAGGAAAGGAACAATGTGGCTCACTGATTCCAGAAACCCTCACCGGTGGAGTCACCAGATGTGGGACTGAATCCTGCAGGAGTTATTCACCAGCCAGGTATTCTTGGGCAATCTTCTTAACCTAAGCCTGCATGCTCTTCCTTGGAAAGCACAGATAGCATAACATGACATAGTGTACGAAAAGTGCCTAGGTTAAACACTCAGTACGGGGGCCCGGACTGAACAAGATTATACTCAACAAGAACAGAACAGATTATACAATTATGTAATTAACTGTACAATTAAATAATTAGGATGTGAGCTTCAGCAGATCAGGAGCCCTGTCTGATTCATTTTTTTTTCCTCAAGCACATAGACATGATGTCTAAAGAAAGATACTTACTCTAGCCAATGTCTCTATTCTATTTAACAGTGTTACACTGTTTATCTCACAGAAATCACTCGGTTTGAACATTACATCTTTTTACCTCCTCTGCTCATTACTAACAAGCAATAAGCCACCTAAATGGGGGTGGTGGGGGAGGGGGAGACATGTACCTACCACTACATAGGGGCTGACAGTAAGTTAAATCTTATGAGCATGAACTAAAGACATCCATGTCCCACATGGGACAGGAGACTTGGAAAGAAGGAAGCTTTGGAAGCTAGGCTTGTGAAAGCTACTTGGCAACAGGTTTTGTAAAAACTTTCTTAACAGAACCAAAGGCCTTGAGCCTTAAGAGACATGTAGAGTTGTTGTGGCTCAGTTTGGTAAGGAGTAAAATGGAGAGAGGTTCTAGACAACTTGCCGCAGATCAGTCAGTGACAGAAAAAACAAAAACAAAACAAAACAAAACAAAAAAGCCCAAAAGCCAAAAACACCAAACCCTCAGAACTCACACAACTGAAGTTCTTCATTCATTATTCCATTATTTACCATACTCTCCGTTGTTACATACATTTGCCTCTCGCATTAAGAAAAAGTGTGGCTAGTGGCATCAAGCATTATCAGAAAACAAGGTTTATAACACATCATCCTCATGCTTTCTTCAAGGAATTCATGTTGATTTTGGAACACACCAGAAGATCTACAATCAAAGGCCCATATCCCTGGCCAGCAAAGCACTGTAGCGCACGCTGAAGACTTACCTCGGGTTCCCTTCCATATGATGACACTTATGGTGGACATCCATCCATTAAAGGTGATCCTATCCTGGCTCTAACTTGTGTCTGACAAGTCATCACCAGCCAAGTGAGCCAGCTCAGTTGGTCTCTTCATACAGTAATACAAAACCAAACAAAACACCCATGCTCCAAAAGAAAACTACGGTAGAGCAGATTTTATATCATTTTAATTGCTAACATTGTAGTCACCATGGCTCTTAGCAGAGTTAACGCCAGTGAAGACACAAGTAAGATGACCAGGCTTGGAAAAGGGAGGGAGCATTGAGAAAATTTGCAGAGAGGAGGCTGAACCACACATGAAACTGGTATGAGGCCATTTTCTCAGTAGCTAAGAACATGCACATGACATGACCGCATCAGAGCCGTTCTGACTTTGTCGTCTTTTCCCATCCCTGCTTCTGCAAGCAGCAAGATAAGAAGTGCACAGAGGCCATTCATTAGCATTAGTACTCATTAGCCCAGTCTGGGCTGACACTTGAGCATCTTGCTCTTGTTCTGAGGTTAGATGGACTCAGTGACTTAAAACCTTCCAGATAGTTCGAAATCTATGCCTTTGGTGAGCTTGTGGCTTTGATGAGTTTTTTGGATTCTAAATGATATTCTGCCAAGATGCAAACAATTATAACAGCTTCAGTGCCTTTTCCTTGTAAGATAAACATATTAAGAGTGCATCCTTGATTTTGTGGTGAGCAGGGTCACCAGAGCCATCGAGGTCTGTCTGCGGCTTGGGAAGAAGCAGCTTTGAGTAAGAGATGTGAGTTTGACTCCATTTTCAGAGCATATCAAATGATTTTAATAGATCACAGGAAGCCAAATGCTAGTTCTTCAGTACTTGGTATGTATACAGGCATTAAAATGTATATTAGAAGTATACTAATACAACTCTATTTCAACACATTTAATTCTTAAATGCTACATATACTGGTTTAATCTCCCATTTTAAAAGTAGAAAAGGTTAGATTATAACATCAGGTTAGCTCTCTTTGAAGCAGGTAATAATTAAGTTGATTCACTGTTGCAATTACTGTCAAATCCCCCTTAATTACCAGAGACTTTATAGCGGCTTCATTACACGTCTGCCATAATGCATTGTGGCCCTAAGGAGAGGTGTCGCAGGAAATTCTGCATAGCATGGATAATTCTAACCCGAGGTTACAGCTTCCAGCAAAAGCTCCCACACTGAATTTATCTTTTTTTGACGTTTCTCTCTGTTACTTGAGCAGTTAAACTGAGGTAACATCACTAAAACACCTACCAAACTTTAAAAGTTACAATGGATTTCGCCACAGCCATTTAAAACAAAACAAAAGGGGGGGGGAGAGAACGAAGGATTGAGAAAGGATAAATTAGCCATCAATAACTGCCCCCACAATCATTCCATTATCTTAATGACGTGGCATTCATATAGACATCAAATCTACATACCTAAATCAGACCTGTGCCTCTCATATTCCTTCTTCTTGTGGATATTTTTTAAAAGATGAAGACAAAAATTCAACTGAACTCTAATAGATAATCCCAAAGAGAAATTTTTTAAATTTATTAGTGATATTTACAACTAATTTCTGGGGAAAGGAATCATTAAAATTCAAACATCATTTCGAAGTTTTCCTATCACTGCTTGTATTCACTGGAAAAATCTTTACAAACCTTAGCCTGTGAATTGAACAAAGTTCAAAACGGATAACAGAATGCCTCTCAAAGATTCTTTTCTTTAAAGCAAGGAATTCACCCCACAGAATATGCTCAGTTCAGAAGGGGTCTCAGTGTTGATGACACTATCGGCATCTGTGTTAACAGCTAAGGGCCTGGCTTTGTACAGCAACACAGTTATTAAATTTCTCCAGAGACCATGACTCATTAATCAAATATTCATACATCTCTGTAAATACAAGCTGAAACAGAGAATACCCTCAGAGCTGGGCATCCCAACACAAGTGCTCTTTCATGTAACACTGACACAACCCTGAGAGCATGTGGTCATGTTTTGCATTTCTAATGTACTATGGACTTTCAATACTTCATTTCCTAAAAACAGAACACAAGCGATCTTACTCATTGCAAGTGTTAGACAGCCACAATTAAAATGACTCCGCTATTGCTTCATAGCATCTTTTTTTAAACAAGGACAGTGAATCAGTTCTTCTGTTCTTTGTTTACCATCAAACAAGTAATTTTTTCCCAGGCGGATGAAGAAACCCAGGGCCATGCTCCTATTAATACAAGAATTTGTATTAGCATGAAAACAACAAATTGCTACTTAGACTAGGAAGGCCAAATGACTTCACGTATTAGCAGACATGAACTTGCTATATTTTGCAAAGCCCTGGGTCTGTTTTGTGACACTGGGTGTTTCCTTACTTTGTACAGTAACAGAAGGTCTTTCCCGTTCACAGTGTCTGGAAAACTGGGGTCCGAGAGGCAGCCACAGATGAGAAAGCACAAATGTTTCCTCACAAGGCTGCTAGGATCAGGTCCTTACCTCAGGGTAAGCAAGATGGGCCTTGGAAAAGGGGAGAGAGAAAGGAACATGTATGTAAACCTCCCCCTTAGCATGCAACTCATATTCCCAAAACAGGGACTGGACTCTCAAGGCCCTCTAGAGAGAAACAATTCTCTCAAGACCACCTTCCATCCATCCACCCCAGCCTACTACTCACGCTGGCTGGTCTTTAATCCAGGATTCTCCCCAAGCTTAGGCCCAAGACTGTTCTCCACCACCATGTTCTCTTCACCCCGTCTGGCCCAGTCCTCCTCCACCACCCATGTGACACCCTCTCTAGGGTCCTTCGGAATGTCTAACTCAATGTGATGTGGGGACACCTAGACTCAGTGGTGGAATCAGGAGGGTTTAAATCCCAGGTCTGCAAAACAAAGAACAGGCATTTGATGACACTCAATGTTGTTATTAATCTATAAAAGTGGAGATGACTTAGCAATCTGCATCCCAGGGGGTTGCAAAGAACGAAATGGATGTGTGTTTGAAAACACGCCGTGCACAGCTAATCGTGTGCCATGGCTGCAGTCCTTCACTCTCTATCTCTTCAGGCTGATTCCAACTTTTCCTTTGTCTGAGGATACTATGTCCCCCCCCAACGTATCCAGCAGATTGTCCTAGCGTTTAAGTCCCTCTGGTGAGCACAGCTTCGCATATCCATTTCCAGATGCTAGCTCCGTCATCATTCTGTGCCTTTTCCTGTGGAGCTCAAGACACCCGACCACCACCCCCCCACCGCCATCTCTGCGCACCAGCCTCAGTTCTGCTCTTCCTGACTGACATTTTCAATGGCTTCCACTTCTCAAAACTTCCTTACATTCACTCCTTTGCAAGTGTGGTAAAAACCTATGGGATGCCCCCAGAAAACATTTAAGTTCAAATGAAAATAAATGTATGCTTAAAGCAAAGTTACTTAGTATCTTTAAAGCGTGATATATAGTAAAAATATCCACTTCTTTATCAACACATCAATAAATCTGAGCCACAACCCTACCTGCATTTCAAAGATACGTAATTGTTTCAAGACATCTGTACTAACTATCCTATGAAAACATCGGATTCCCATCCGTAACAAGGTTATAGTTACGGCTGATAACACGGTACTCTGCTTCTGACATTCCTAATAAAGAAATTCACAAAATAAAAATAAGATAAATTCTATGTTTAAATTGCACGTTAATGGAAATATAGACACAAGCTTCTCCATCCGAGTTCACAGATCCCCGGGGACTACTCAGAGGGTCATCGTGTGGTGGCGCACGCCTTTAATCCCAGCACTCAGGAGGCAGGGGCAGGTGGATTTCTGAGTTCGAGGCCAGCCTGGTCTACAGAGTGAGTTCCAGGACAGCCAGGGCTACACAGAGAAATCCTGTCTCGAAAAACCAAAAAAAAAAAAAAAAAAAAAAAAAAGAATGAAATGCATTTAGTGACCTGTTCTTTCTTAGCCCTATAGTCATTCAGTAAGCACGCCCACAGAATCTGCAGACTTATACCTAGGTAAAACCATAGAGAAGGGCTTGAAGAATCTTCCAGTTCTAAATTTTCATGGATTAAAGTGTGAAGGCTAAACCTCAGTTCTGACTTCCATTCTGATCTTCCTTCCCAGTGCCCTTCCTTCTGTGTCTTCTTCCAGGAATCCACCTAAGGCCACACTGCAGCCCAGGCCTCACAGCCCGAGTCTTCCGGCCTCCATCACTCCCTCACTGCACATAACTGCCACGTCTCATCACTTACTGATGCCCGCAGTGGTTCCCCGCATCCGCCCACCCCCAGTCAGTGTCAAAGCAGCCACACACACCTCAAAAGCTCCCATGGAAGGCTCCTTTCCCAGCCCCAGGCTCATTTAGAAAACATGTCTATGGACCGTGAGTCTGGGTATTTATACTATGTTTTAAAAAGATTTTATTTTTATTTGATTGTGTGTATGTATGCATGGGAGGGGTTTGTGCATGTGGACACAGTGACCATGGAGGCCAAAAGAGGGCGTCAGATCCTGGAGCCGGAGTTACAAACTGTTGTGAGCCACCTGTCAACGTGGGGGCTGGGAGCCAAACTCTGATCTATGCAAGAGTATTGGACACTCTTAACCACAGAGCCATCTTCTCTAGCCCCTGTGCTGATAATTAACTCATCTCTGCATACATATAGCCATATTAGATTTTTTGATTTATCTCAAAGGCCACCCCTTCCATGAAGATTTTTTTTCAAATCCTATAACATATGTTATCCTTATTTTGGGACAAAACATCATCTTACCTTGTAGAATTTCTAATATGCCTGTTTTGGGCGTCTATCATGTGATCCAGTTTCATGTGTCTAGTCTCCACCCTTAAGTAAATTTCTAATGCTTGTATTCCAACACCAGTTCAGAATAAATCTTTTGAATCTTTTGGAAACTGAAGACAGACATTAATGAATGTTGACCACATGTTTAGCACTTATTGATCAGATCAGGCCGGGCATTTTCCACACTGAAACATCACACACCCCTTGCTGTAACTGTTCTTGCTTCTGTAGTTGTTATTATTCCAGCTAATACGTGTTAAACAGATTGCTCACAGCCATGTTTTTACTAAGTGCCGAAGTAGCAACAGAAGGAGCCAGTGTGACTTTGGGTCGCTCTGTAATCTCTACGGTGGAATGCCAAAAGCTTAGCAAAAATAAATAAATAAATAAATAAATAAATAAATAAATAAATAAATAAATATTCCTTTTTAAAAAAAAAAAATCGGCCTTCCGGTTTCCATCTGTAGCTGGGGACCATAGGGCTCCATAGCCAAATAGCGACAGGAGAAAGCTGGCCTCCCAGGAATGTGGACAAGCCTGTGAGCAGAGGTAAGACCAGCACCACAGCTCAGCAGGACCCACCAGGATCCCTCAGGCCACAGGGACCGAGGAGCAGCCTGGGACAGAAGCCTTCCAGATTACACCTGTGGCCTGTGCCACAAGGCTCCATACCCAAATAGCACAGGGAAAGAGTTAGCCTCCCAAGAGTGTGGACAAGCCTGTGAGTGAGGGTAAGGCTAGCACCTCTGCTCAGAGGGATCCAACAGGAACCCTCAGGACACAGGGGCTGAGGAATGGCCTTCCAGGTTCCTTCTGTGGCCAGGGAGCTGATCCTGTGACACAGGGCTCCATACTCAAATAGTACCAGGAGAAAGCTGGTCTCCCAGGAGTGCCGACACACCTTCGAGCACAGGCAAGACCACCGCTTCTGTTCAAATTCCTGGATCAAGAGGGACCTTTGCAGAGTCATCAGGACACAGGAACCAAGGAACAGCTGGGGACAGGATCCTTCTGGTTTCTGTCTGCACCCCAGAGCATACCCTGTACCACAGCTCTCCAAACCCAAATTCCTCTCAGAGAGAGCTGGTCTCCAAGGAGTATTGACACAGGCTTGGAGAAAGGACAAGCCACAGTCAGAGAGAGCAAGACCAGCTAATACCAGAGATAACCAGATGCTGAAAGGCAAGGGCAAGACTTACACATAAGCAACTGAAACCAAGGCATCTTGGCATCATCAGAACCCAGTTCTCCCACCACAGTGAGCCCTGGATACCCCAACACACCAGAAAAGCAAGACTCAGATTTAAAATCACATCTCATGATGATGATAGAAGACTTTAAGAAGGAAATAATTCCCATAAAGAAATACAAGAGAACACAGTTAAACAGCTAGAAGACCTTAAAGAGGAAACACAAAAAATCCCTTAAAGAATTACAGGAAAACACAATCAAACAGACGAAGGAAATGAACAAAACCATCCAGTATCTAAAATGGAAATAGAAACAATAAAGAAATCACAAAGGGAGACAACCCTGGAGTTAGAAAACCTAGGAAAGAGATCAGGAGTCATAGATGCAAGAATCACCAACAGAATACAAGAGATAGAAGAATAATCTTAGGTGCAGAAGATACCATAGAAAACAATGACACAACAGTCAAAGAAAATGCAAAATGCAAAAAGCTCCTAACTCAAAACATCCAGGAAATCCAGGACACAATGAGAAGACCAAACCTAAGGATAACAGGTATAGAAGAGAGTGAAGATTCCCAACTTAAAGGGCCAGTAAATATCTTCAATAAAATTATAGAAGAAAACTTCCCTAACCTAAAGAAAGAGATGAACATAAACATTCAAGAAGCCTACAGAACTCCAAATAGATTGGACCAGAAAAGAAATTCCTCCTGTCACATAATAGTCAAAACACCAAATGCGCAAAACAAGGAAAGAATAATAAAAGCAGTAAGGTCAAGTAACATATAAAGGCAGACCGATCAGAATTACACCAGCCTTCTCACCAGAGACTATGAAAGCTAGAAGATCCTGGGCAGATCTCATACAGACTCTAAGAGAACACAACTGCCAGTCCAGGCTGCTATACGCAACAAAACTCTCAATTACCAAGATATTCTATGACAAAACCAAATTTACACAATATGTTTTCACAAACCCAGCCCTACAAAGGATAACGAATGGAAAACAACAACACAAGGAGGGAAACTACACCCTAGCAAAAGCAATAACGTAATCTTTCAACAAACTCAAAAGAAGATAGCCACACAAACACAAAAATAATATTGAATATAACAGGAAGCAACAATCACTATTCCTTAATATCTCTTAACATCAATGGACTCAATTTCCCAATAAAAAGACATAGGCTAACAGACTGGATACATAAACAGGACCCAGCATTTTGCTGCATACAGGAAATGCACCTAAGTGTTAAAGACAAACACTACCTCAGAGTAAAGGGCTGGAAAACAATTTTCTAGGCAAATGGTCCCAAGAAATAGGTTGGAGTAGCCATTTTAATATCAGATAAAATTGACTTTCAAACAAAAGTCATCAAAAAAGATAAGGAAGCACACTTCATACTCATCAAAGGAAAAATCTACCAAGAAGAACTCTCAATTCTAAACATCTCAATTCTAAACTCCAAATGCAAGGGCACACACATTCATAAATGAAACTTTACAAAAGCTCAAAGCACACATTGCACCTCACACAATAATAGTGGGAGACTTCAACACCCCACTCTCATCAATGGACAGATCTTGGAAACACAAACTAAACAGAGACACAGTGAAACTAACAGAAGTTATGGACCAAATGGATTTAACAGATATCTATAGAACATTTAATCCTAAATCAAAAGGATATACCTTCTTCTCAGCACCTCATGGTACCTTCTCCAAAATTGACCATATAATCGGTCACAAAACAAACCTCAACAGATATAAGAAGATTGAAATAATCCCATGCCTCCTATCAGATCACTATGGATTAAGGCTGGTCTACAATACCAACAAAAACAACAGAAGGCCCACATACACATGGAAGCTGAACAACCCTCTACTCAATAACTTGGTCAAGGAAGAAATAAAGAAAGAAATTAAAGACTTCCTAGAATTTAATGAAAATGAAAGTACAACACACCCAAACTTATGGGACACAATGAAAGCAGTGTTAAGAGAAAAACTCATAGCTCTGAAACTGGAGAGAGCATACACTAGCAGCTTAACAGCACACCTGAAAGCTCTAGAACAAAAAGAAGCTAATATACCCAAGAGGAGTAGAAGGCAGGAAATAATCAAACTCAGGGCTGAAATCAACCAAGTAGAAACAAAAAGAACT
>JAPYYD010005175.1:0-12404 GCA_028551405.1 Uromys caudimaculatus | reverse complement strand
TCGGGCCCATTGACGCTCTTGCTCCCTCCATGGGGCTGCCAATTCCCTCTGCTCCTTCAGACTTTTCTCCAACTCCTCCATCTGGTACCTCACTCTCAGTCCAGCGGTTACTGTTAAGTGAAACTTGGACATGCTGGACTTGTGGGCTAATATCCGCTTATCAGTGAGTACATACCATATTCGTTCTTTTGTGACTGAGTTACCTCGCTCAGGATGATATTTTCAAGTTCCATCCATTTGCCTGCAAATTTCATTAAGTCATTGTTTTTTATAGCTGAGTAGTACTCCATTGTGTAAATGTACCACATTTTCTGTATCCATTCCTCTGATGAGGGACATTTTGAACTTAATATCAACATCCTTCTGTAACTCCCATTTTATGTAACATTTTATCTCTGAGGTAATTTTTTAAAGAACTTTTTGTCTAAGAAGGTATAAAAAGATCAGAGAAAAGAAGTAAAGTTGTTGGTTGAATGGTTTGACTTGGGGAGCTTTGCCCTATCCATCCATCCATCCATCCATCCATCCATCCATCCATCCATCCATTCAAATGTACATGTTGGTTTGTCTACATGTTTGTGTGTAAGTATATGTGTATATGTGTAAGCATGCATAAATACATGTGAAGTTGATTGTGACAGATGACTGGGCTGGCCAGAGTGTGGGTATATGAATGTTTGAGTGTATATGTCTGTGCATATTTGACTGTATACAGAATCTTAATTCTTTTCCTTCTTTTCCTCTCTGTTTCACAAATAGTTAACCACCAGCTTAACCAGAGAGGCTTCTGGCTGATTCACCAAGAATAAATAAAAAAATAAAGGAGCACCAGCAGTAAATCTTTTCACTTAATCCCTGCTGTTTTATAATGAGGTGCTAAACAGTTTCTCCCCTCAGAGGAACTCACAGAAGGTAGGTCAGCTACTGAAGCATAGTGACTTAGACTTAAGACAGGTAAACGTTTTATTATTATACAGCAACCCTAAATATCTCATAAGACCAAGTCTTACCCCCACTGACACTCTTCTCCCTCCGCTGCCTCAAGAAGAACCAAACAAGAAAGAAGAACCACCTGGGCTGGCCCCAGCAGTCCAAATTTAAATCTAAATCACTAGGTGAATGAGATGGAGAGCTGTATGGTCTTCTAATTCAGATATTATGAGGATTAATGATCTAAGTAGAAACTTTGCATACTATCTAACGCTCACACACACACACACACACACACACACACACACACATATACTTTTCTCTTTTTCTTTAAGAAGTATAAAATTATCTAGTTTTGGTCTTAGTATCTTCTTCACCTCCCTTTCTGATGGGCTAAGTGCACCTTGGTTGGTAGTGAAATCCCATTTAGTTTAAGACCCTAAAACTACCCAATTTGTGCATGTCCCACTTCGGTCCACTAAGGCATGTGCTGTTCCTTTCACAGACTCCTTTCAAGTGTGCCTCCTCCTACTCACAAAGTAACTTAGGATTCCACCTCCTGAATAAGAACTATGCCGAATGTGCTTCACTCAAACTCATACTAGCAATGTTGCCAAAGCTCTGGATATCTTAAGGGCTTAGATAGCATGCTCATTAATGACCTAAGTCATCAAAATGAAGAGGGGATGGGACAATTATACCATCAGCGACAGAGAAAGAGTTGGCCCATTATAGTGACAAGTTTAAAATTGGTCCTCCCAATACTGAGAATATCCTGGAGTTAAATAATGTGATCACCTTTTGTTGTCTAAAATAAACTAGAGAGGAAATTTGGAGCAATGACTCAGTAATCCAATGCGCTCTCTGGCCCCTGAGGGCATGTTTCCAAATATACACAGATATATGTGCAAGCAGAACAACCATAAACACAAAATTAAAAAATAAAAATAAATTTTAAAATTACCAAAATTAAAATAGGCCAGAGAATGTTTTCTGTAGCACAAAAATCTTTTGACCCCAACTGGGAAAAAAAATCATGCAACTCAGAATGTATTTTCATGTATGGCTTCTGTTACAAGGGTCTTTCCCAATAAACAATTGTAACAGGCACTTAGAAGTGATTTTTACTAAAACGCATTAACTCCGAACCTGGGCCTTCAAGAGTGAAGGCACGAGGATAGGTGAGTGTTATCCTGCAGTCATACTGGATTCCAGAAAGAGCAAAACTCCTAAGGTTATACCATCTACGCAGAAGTGACCATTTCCTGCAATCCTGCTTGTCACCTTCAGTGATAACAGAAATAAGGACCTTCTTTGCAGATCCTGCAGAAGGAACTGAAACAACACTCAATACGATATACCAAACCATGGTAGCTTAATGATGTCCTTTGTCCAGTTCCTTTCTATGCAATAGACACCTCATATTGGTATCCTAAAGGCAGATTTGGGGCCACTAGATGCCTATATTCTTCCCAATGTAGCCACATCAATTGTATCACCTCTCTGTTTTTCATCATGGTTCATCTTTTACATGATATATTGGGGCCAATGGCAGAACTAAGTTGTTGGGGCTTCAAGAACTGAGGGTTTCACTGTAAAATTCTAGTTACATTCGCCTCCAAATAGTTTAGTTGCATAGTAAGTCATTTACTCAAAACAGTAAAACAATAAGAAACCTTTGTCTCACAATGGAGGAGTTAGGGGAAGGACTGAAGGAGCTGAAGGGGATTGCAACCCCATAGGAAGAACAACAATATCAACCAACCAGACCCCCCAGAGCTCCCGGGGACTAAATCACCAACCAAAGATTACACATGGAGGCACCCATGGCTCCAGCTGCATATGTAGCAGAGATGGCCTTATCTGGCATCAATGAGAGGGGAGACCCTTGGTCCTGTGAAGAAGGCTTGATGCCCCAGCATAGGGAAATGCTAGGGTTGTGAGGCAGGAGTGGGTGGGTGGGTGGGGGAGCACCATCATAGAGGCAGGGGCAGGGGAGAGGATAGGGGGTTTGTGGAGGGGAAAATAGGAAGGGGGATAACATTTGAAAAGTAAATAAATAAAATAACCAATAAAAAATTTTTAAGAGAAATCTTCGTCTCCTGGTGATAGAGCAAATGATACAGAAAAGAATCATGATATGATATTAGCTGGTAGAAGGCAGAATTCCATTCTCAGAAACTTACCATGATTTTGTCAGAACTGGAGGTTCATCTATCAACACTTTACAAAAAACACAAACAGACAGGACTTGGTAGAAGAAAATGGTTCATTTACTGATGTGTCCAGAACTGGAGAATGAGAGGAATTTTGCCTTTCTCCTCTTTGTCCACAACCATCCACAGTTAAAGAAAGGAGGGACCAAAACCCAGAAAGCACACAGACTAGATTCATCTGTGAGTCAAGAACTGGGAGGTAAGTCTCTCTTCCAGCTCCAGGGCTCCTGTTATTGATCTGGCTCTCATCCCCTGCATGGAATTTCCTGAAGAAATTCTAATCTGTACGTTCCACATGACAGTGACACTAAGCTTTTTAGAAAATTGAATGTAGAAGTCTCAAAAACTTTCAAATTTACAATCTTGGCAGTAACATGGCAGTTGTTGTTCACAGAATATTAATTCAGAACACATCGGAGCTAGTTTTATACTCCGTGGATCAACTTGCCACCATCTCTTCAACAAAACAGCAGCTGTTTGGGTTTTAAATATTCACATTCAGGGGCTGGGAGTAATAGTAGACACACTTACGCAAGCGTAAAATCATGTATATATAAACACAGATTGATAGGACCATTGTGATGATATGAACCTCCATCACTAAACCACTTCCAGCAATTATTTAACTCTTTCTTAGCTAACTTCTTGTTCTTGCAGATGTCAGAGAAATGTAATTGAAATAAGATCTTTTCCCAAACAGACTTCACAAGATGAAAGGGGGAAGGAAGCAAGTTAATAATTAGTTAGGCTTTTGTGATTCACGTTACATTCAGCCTACTAAAAGTTTGCAAATCCCTTACCACAAAAAAGCAAAACAAAACCAAACCTCTTTTATGTAAACAAGCAATAAACCCATTATTATAAATTCTCAAGATAAACTATACTCTTCAGGTATGCTGACTTGACGGTGCAATCTGTCATGTGTAGCTCATCCTAGTTCATCTGAGCTTTGCTTGGTAATTTGCTGAGCATCTGTTAGCTAATTGGCTTCGTCCAGAAGAAAAGTAGCTTTCTACTAAATTTATTACACATGTAGTTCTGAAAGCAAGAGCCAGCCACTTGACAGTGGTAGACTGCTGCCCTCTCAGAGACCAGAAGAAGAGGGAGCTCTCCTCTCTGATGTCTGCATTCCAAAGAGATGCTTGAGTCTTTGATGTAAATTTTCTGTGCCAGAAAGCTGCCAATCAATAGTCTTATTTAGCTTTTAAAAGTCACAGATACCTCCAAGAGACAGAGAAAAATGTGTTTCCAACTAAATGAGGTAAACAAATGACCTGAGTGGGAAAGGGTATTTCATTTTCTGATAAGACAGCTGTTTAATATATTTTCTTACAAAGCCACATACACAGGTATTCAATGCATCTTTGCGATTGGATATACTTTTTGGCTGTACTTAACATGATTAACTGGATGAGAACTACACAAGTTGATAGAAAGAGATTAGAAAAGAATTGCCTATTGAACAAAATGTAGAAAGTTCATCTTATTCCAAGAAGACATGGATAGCTAATGTACAATGAGATGATGGAGAACAATATTTTCCAATGTAGGGGCAACTCACTTCCCTTGACTATGACCCTGTGCACATTGCTAACTTCATTAACTATGCACTTGCGAAGCACTTAGTCATGTGTCCTATGTAATATAAATGCTAGTGTTTTATATAGCACAACTCTTAAGTAACATGAAAATGATAAGTTATTTCTCTGCTAGTAAAATGAGCCATTCAAGCCAGATTAGATTATATTAAAGGCATATTTTTTAGGAAGCTGCTATTGAACAGGAGAGTGGGCAAGCAGGCAATTTCCTGGCACCAAGGAAGGAGGCAAGGGAAGTTGCCATGGGGAGAGGGGGTGGGAGAAGAGAAAGAGCGAAAAGGCTCTTGCACAGAGAGAAGAGAAGGAAAAGAAAAGAGGAGAGAGAGAGAGAGAGAGAGAGAACAAAATGTCTGGATTCTATTGTGAGGAGCCCCTGGGGAAAGGGCAGTGCAGTTCCTGGGCTGGGAATTTCAGGGTTAGGGGCAGAGTGTGCCAGGTAAGGACCGAGGGATGCTAGGAGAACCTGGAGACCAGGTCTGTTTAGTATGTAAAACATACCTCAGTCCCTTTACCCAGGGTCTGAAACAAAACAGAAAAGAAACATGTTTTTATTAAAATTGCATGGTACTACTTATTGTGTGACTTATCAAAATGCTAAAGTTATGGAGAAAGATGTATATCTGAATCAATGAAATATACTAATAGCTCATAATGAAGTTTTAGTAACTAGTGTAATGTGTAAAGGGCATGACTGAATAGCTCGTATTTAATAGATGTTCAACATGTTATCAGTTATCATTGATAATAGCAAAAATATATTGATATTTCTTATTGCAGCAATAATATATTAAGATGCTAACATATTTACGAACAGAAAATTTGTCACCAATGATCATCAGAGTGCATTCATGAAGACAATTGTTTCATCCCTGAATTTTATAAAATACTTTCCTTCATCTCAAAGGTTAAGAGTGCTGCAGTGAAAATTTCTGATTTCTTTGCAATATCAGTTGTGTCACGTGATATTTTTCTGGAAGCTGTCTCATGCGAGGATGTTTTGCTGAAGCAGACACATGCGAGGATGTTTTGCTGGAGTGGATGCTGCAGAGAGATTATAATGTTTGGAAAGAGGATCAGTGGAATTCCACAATCAGTGAACCTCGCTGGTCTTCACTGGTCTTTGTTAGTCTTTGCTGCTCTTCACTGGCTATGCAACACTTTGCTGGTGGTGCAACACTACTGGTCTCACTTCTTTGCTGGTCTTCACTGATCTTTGCTGGTTGTTGCTAGTCCTAACTGGTCTTCACTTTGTAGAGAGAAATGAACCAAAGAACTTCTCATGGTATTCCCGCTGATTTTTGTCACTTCTGTTAACTTGTGCTGATTTGGCTGAGCCTTGTGGTTTCTGCTGCATTGAGCCACTTCTACTGATTCTTGTTTGGTGTCTACTATTGGACTGGACTGCTTAGCAGTCCCGACAATGAAGAGTGGAATCACCCCAAAGAACTACATCTAAACAGGTCCACAAACCCTTTTCCTATTAACCCTCTTTCTCCTCAACCTCTAGATGGTAGGTTAGAAGGGAAGTTGAAGCATTCAAGAGCCCTAAATAAAGTAGGTTTAGGAAAATCTAAGCCTACAGTGCTCCCACAAGTCTCAAATACAAGGATTTTGTAAAGGTTCAGAGTTAAGTGAACATCTATTGAGCATACTCTTTAGTATAAAGTGACTGAGTTGTTATTCTTTGGGGTTATTCTTTAAAACACATTTCAAACAGGGTACTGGAAAGATGTCCCAGTGGTTTAAAGCACTTCCTGCTCTTGCAGACAACTCAAGTTCAGTTCTCATGTCAGGCAGCCCATAATCACCTGCAACTACATTCCAAGGGGTCTGATACTCTCTTCTTGCTTTTGTGGGTATGCAGACATTCAAGTGTGAACATATGCACACATTTCAATACACACACACACACACACAAAAACCACACACACATAAATAAATAAATAAATAAATAAATAAATAAATAAATAAATAAATAAAATCTTTAGAAAATAATTTTCTAATAATAACAAGATACTCTCTTTTTTACTTTCTATTCATGAAAGTTACAAAACAAAACAGAAATAATTAAGAGTAAAATAACATTATGTGTGAAAATAATTCTCACCCATCCCTTCCTGACTACTTTTTATTGATACTTTTATACATGCATAGGTATTTTGATCAAATCCACACCCTATTCCCTTTCCTACAATCCTCCCCCTATTCTCACCGTTTTTCTATCCTAACTTTATAAATTAAAAACAAACAGACAAACAAACAAACCTCCTAAGGATGGGATGGAGCATTGCTCTGCTTGTTGCCCTCTTGGTCTTCATGTTCTTCCTAAACTATGTGTGGCGTGAAAACTCTAAGGGGGCTTCCATCCCCTCACTGGGAAGTATCCTTGGCACTCACAATAATAGTGTTTAATCCTTTTCAAACATTGCTGCTGGAGCAGATTAATGATTCAGTCCCCACCCTTGGAAAGAACATAAAGATGTAGATTGTTAGCAATGGCCTTAGAAGGAATTTGGAACTGTAGGTTATTAGTATAGTAAGATTAAGATGCTTTTGTCAGTGACTCTGATGAAAAAAATCTTAGCACACAATTTGAACTTCAGAAAGGCATACTCTTAGTCAAGCTAGGGTTTTTGTTTGTTTGTTTGTTTGTTTGTTTGTTTGTTTGTTTTTTAGGTCAGGGAGTAAGAACAATGGTAGCCTGACCAGCACGGGCTAACTTGACTCTCTTGCTAAAGCTGGATTAGTGATCAAGGAGATAATTAATTTACAGTGTTCATTTTTGCCCTCAGCTTCCTGATATAATTTAATAAAAAAAAAAAAAGTTATGTGCGCTCTGAGGATTTAAAGTAAAAATGACTGATTGATCTTATATAAAAATTTAGATTTGTGATTTTTTAAAAAGATTTTTATGCTTACTTTTTAAGATAAATTATAAAATGATTGATTCTTTCTAACCACAGATTGAAGTCTGCCAGTAAAGAGACACTGGCTAAGAAAATTACTTTGCTTGCTTATACTTTGTTAATCTATAACAAGTTGCTTAGTTACGAATATATATGGTTTCTTGGAAATTATTTCTTTTTCCTTCGACTTTAATACATATAATGTTTTTCATACAAAGTTATTGGGAAACATACTGGTTTTTTAAATCATTCACTAAAAGAGAAATAGAATGTAGTCACATTGTAATTTCTATGCTGCTTGAAAGATTTTGCTGGGATTTATAAGGTATGGGAGAGAAAACATAAAGTTGTTGGAGTTTGTTAAAGCTTGCTTCATCCACGCAGTTTGTGGGGTGTGTGTGTGTGTGTGTGTGTGTGTGTGTGTGTGTGTGTGTGCGCATGCGCACACATGTGTGTGTGTGATTCTTTCCCCCCTTTTCTTGCCAGCCCCCAAAGAATTTCTCACCAACTCCCAAAAAGTCACTTGTTGACCCTAAAGAGTCTCTCTGGCAAAGGGAGTACTTCACCGGCCCCGGAGAATCAAGTTTTGTTCCCTCAAATAAAAGTCTGCTGTGTGATCAATCACCAAGTCTACATCCTTCTTCAGTTTACCCTGACCTATAGAACCTGGACTTCAAAAAGATGCACTAATCTATGGATATAAGAACTTTTGGGACAGCTTAGTACTATTTGCAGAATAACAGTATTAAGTTCTCCCTTAAGATACCTGGCCTATTTAGTTAGGTTATTTTTTTCTTTGTCTCAGTTAATGATGCCAGGCATAGTTTCCATCTATGTGGCAGGCTTTAAATTTAATCTTGAAGTGGTTGGTTACACCCATGTTATTTTGTGTCACTATTGCACTATTGAGCATATACTGCCAGGCTAGTCGTTACTGTAGCTGACAGGGCTTACAGCTAGGTAAGATCATTGAATACTTTTCTGTCCCAGTAGCACGAACAGAACATTCCAAGCACACCTTAAAAATTAACCAGTAGAGATGAACTTTCCAGGCTGCCACTAACTTGACTTTTCCACATCCTATTACTCCACGATGTAGTGACTTCGGCCATAAAAGCTTATCATTTTATCTGGGGGAACCAATAACAATAGCTATAGCCTATAATTTGGGGTAAATTAAGGAGTGTTTACAACCATTAATATAAGCCAAAGTGATTGTTCGTTAACTACTATATGATAGAAAATTTTAACTAAAGGTAGTTGTATTAACATTTAATTTTCATATATTCTATAATCTGGAGCCTGTTGTGATTTGTTATGTAATCTTTCTTCTTAATTAACTTTATGTCAGTTATACCTATACTCTCTCATGCTCTTCTCATTTTATTGTATTCCTTTCCTTTAACGCTATATTCATAATGATTTCTCTTTCTTTTAACATCTCACAGTGCCCTTTAGGGTAAGTGATATTTTATAGAGAAATTAAATCCCCAGAAATTTTTCTTGTATGACAAGGGATTGAATGAAACAGCAAGGAAAGAAAATATGCATACACATGAATGATGATTGTTTGGGCTTGAGGGAAGATTCAGAATTTTAGTCAAATCTGAGAGGCTCTGAGGGACATAACCTGTAATCAGTTACATTAATAGTTAAAACCTCCATCCTGAATACTGTAATTCAAGTCCAAACTGTCATCTGTAAGGTCCTTAAATATGTGAAAATCTAAGATCTACATTTAAAGTATTTTTAATTGCTTCTCCTAATGTAATTGGAAGAAAATATTAGAATTGGAAAAAACGTCAAATCTCACGTTAGCTAAAAAAATAATATTTTCCTCCAAATTTAGGTAGAATAAACCCTTGAATGGTTTACAAAATCCTTTTTAATCTTTTCAAAATCTATAACGATCTCACAAATGTTTAGATGATGCTTGAGAAAATAAGATGTTAACATTTTATTCTATAGTAATATCAAATATTGACCAATGCTTTTATGGTAATTTTAACTTTTAATGGTGAACTAGTGTAAGAGAAACTCTACATGTACCTGTCCAACACTGGTATCTTTACCTTCAATATATTGCTTAAATAATTCCTACTCTCAGTTACCATCTCAACTGTTATATGTATAGATTAAGATATTAATCCATGAAATCATTGTTAATAGATAAATTCAAAATGTTCTTTGAAAGAGAGCATCTCATCCTATTTTACAATTTCTAAACTTAAGGGTAGGCTAACACTTTCCCTCCAAGTGACATGCTCACTAGTTCTAGATATTCGTTTCCTTGGATAAGTAATGCAGTAGTGACAAGTCTCCTAAGAAGAAGAATGGAAGTGCATGGGAGAAGACAAGTGTAGGCCCAGAAATAGAGTGCTCTCAACTGTAATTACAGGTCACTGGTCTGGGGTAGTTGGAGGCTCTCCTAGTATGATGTTAAGATTTTTTTGAAATCATACAAAGTTGTAGACACGATCCCTCAAGGTTCTGCTTCCAAGTACATGAGGCAACTGTTAGCTACAGAAGACAAACTTTTCCCTTCTAGAATTAATAAAATTGCCTAATTAAATTCCAGAATGCTGGCTGCATGTAGGATTAAAATCTATTACTGTAAAAGCTTTAAATCTCTGGAAGTAGAAATGAACTTGAAGTTCATCATGGAGGCAGATTCCCTTCAACTAGCTCCAGCTGTCTTTATTGTAACTGCTGATTTCAATCTGTCTTGTTTTTTTCTTTTTTGAATTAACTTCCATGAATGGTTAGTCACAGAGTTAACTATAGTCCTTTAAAAATCAATAATGTGCTTACCAATCTTCAGTCTGGTACATTCTTGCTCAGTAAGGGAAACTATTATTCACAGGGGATATGTATGGTGGAAACGAATGGTCATAGTAATTGGAATCGTCACCCCTTAACTTATCTGGAAGAATTCCTTTTTTTCATATTGTGGGCATTTCTCTGAGTCAGCCTATACTTATATTCTTTAATCACCTGACAAACGCAATGGATCAATAAATCTTGGGTATTGTACCTTCTAAAATCTTTAGTATTTTGACTTTCCCTCCATCCACAGGTAAAGCTTTCAGGACATTACCATCCACTATCTGAATCCTACAGCTGTCTTTTAACTGCTTTGCTCCTTGCCCATTTCTTCTTGTCCCAGTGTGTTCCTATACAGTCGCCTGAATCCAAGTTTTCCACACAGCTCCTTTGATTAAATCTCTTCCTTTCGGGGGAACCTCAGCTTGGGCCACAGGGCCCCATAGCAAATTAGCGCCGGGACAAAGATACCCTCCCAGCAGCTTGGAAAAGCCGGGAGTGGGCCCAAGACAACCTCCACAGCTCACCAGGAACTGCTCCGAACCTGGGAGACACAGGGACCGAGGTAGGTGGGCATAGAAACCCCTGGATCCCAACAGCGGGCGGCTGAGGCAAGAGACTTCTGCTTGGGCCTCCAGGGTTCCATAGTCAAGCAGCACCGGGAGAAAATTTCTCTCCCAGGAGCGTGGAAAAGCCCCAAGTGGGGGCAAAACAAGCCCCAGCACAAACTGATTCCGACCAGTTTACGAGGGCCACAGAGATTGAGGGACAGGAACTTCCGCCGCCGGCGGGGACCTCAGCTTAGGCCACAGGGCTCCATAGCAAATTAATGCCGGGACAAAGATACCCTCCCAGGAGCTTGGAAAAGCCGGAGTGGGCCCAAAACAACCTCCACAGCTCACCAGGAACTGCCCCGAACCTGGAAGACACAGGGACTGGGGTAGGCGGGCATAGAAACCCCCTGGAGGCAGAGATCTCTGCCTGGGCCACCAGGAGTCCATAGCCAACTAGCACCGGAAAAAGCTACCCTCCCAAGAGCTTGGGAAAGCAGTGAGTAGGGTTAAGGGGAGCAATACCTCTCACCTGGACCCACCCGGATCTGCCAGGACCCAGGACCTGAGAAGCGGGGGACACAAAATCTCTGAACTTTCCAGTTTCCACCTGTGGGCGGAGACCGCTGCCTGGGCCACCAGGCGTTCATAGCCAACGAGCACCGGAAAAAGCTACCCTCCCAGGAGCTTGGGAAAGCCATGAATGGGATAAAGGGGAGCAACACCTCTCACCTGGACCCCCCCGGATCTGCCGGGACCCAGCACCTGAGAAGCCGGGGAACACAAAATCTCTGAACCTTCAGGTTCCCACCTGTGGGTGGAGACCTCTGCCTGGGCCACCAGGGGCCTGTGCCTGGGGACCCCAGCCTAGGCCACAAGGCTCCAAAAGAGAGTGGGTATCCCAGGAGTGCTGACACACCTTTGAGCACAGGCAAAACCACCACTTCTGCTCAAACCCATTAGACCAAGAGGGACCCGTGGAGAGCCATCAGGGCATAGGAACCAAGGGACAGCTGGGGACAAGATCTTTCCGATTTCCTTCTGCACCCCAGAGCAGACCCAGTGCCACAGCTCTGCAAACCAAAACACCTCTCAGTGAGAGCTGGTCTTCAAGGAATACTGACACAGAGGCCTGCAGGAGGGGCAAGCCACAACAGGACAGAGTAAGATCAGCTAACATCAGAGTCAACAAGATGGCAAAAGGCAAGGGTAAGAACATAAAGAACAGAAACCAAGACTACTCGGCACCATCAGAACACAGCTCTCCCACCACAGCAAGCCCTGGATACCCCAACACACCAGAAAAGCAAGACTCAGATTTTAAATCATTTCTCATGATGATGATAGAAGATTTTAAGAAAGAAAGAAATAACACCCTTA
>JAPYYD010005174.1:0-12404 GCA_028551405.1 Uromys caudimaculatus | reverse complement strand
TGACTCCTGATCTCTTTCCTAGGTTTTCTAACTCCAGGGTTGTCTCGCTTTGTGATTTCTTTATTGTTTCTATTTCTATTTTTATTTCCTGGATGGTTTTGTTCATTTCCTTCATCTGTTTGATTGTGTTTTCCTGTAATTCCGCCTGTTTGATTGTATTTTCCTGTAATTCTTTAATGGATTTTTGTGTTTCCTCTTTAAGGGCTTCTAGCTGTTTACCTGTATTCTCTTGTATTTCTTTAAGGGAGTTATTTATGTCCTTCTTAAAGTCTTCTATCATCATCATGAGAACTGATTTTAAATCTGAGTCTTGCTTTTCTGCTGTGTTGGGGTATCCAGGGCTTGCTGTGGTGGGAGAGCTGGGTTCTGATGATGCCAATAGCCTTGGTTTCTGTTCCTTATGTTCTTGCCCTTGCCCTTTGTCATCTTGTTAACTCTGATGTTATCTGATCTTACTCTGTCTGGCTGTGACTTGTCATTCCTGCAGGCATCTGTATCAATACTCCTTGAAGACCAGCTCTCTCTGAGATGTGTTTGGGTTTGGAGAACCGTGGCACAGGGTCAGCTCTGGGGTGCAGACAGAAACCAGAAGGATCTTGTCCCCAGAGATCCCTTTTTTCCTGTGTCCTAATGGCTCTACAAGGGTCCCTCTTGATCCAGTGAGTTTTAACAGAAGTGTTGGTTTTGCTTCTGCTGGAAGGTGTGTCAGCACTCCTGGGATACCAGCTCTCTCCTGGAGTCCTGTGGCCCAGGCTGAGATCCCCAGGTCCCGATGAGCAGTGGTGCTTGTCTTATCCCCACTCACAGCTTTTCCACGCTCCTGGGAGGGTGACTTTCTCCGGGCGCTGCTTGGCTGTGGAACCCTGGTGGCCCAAGCAGAGGTCTCCTGCCACAGATGGAAACCGGAAGGTTCCTATGCCCCGTTTCACCTCAGTCCCTGTTTTCTCCTGGTTCCGGGCGGGTCCCGGTGAACAGTGGTGCTCGTCTTAATCCCACTTAAGGCTTTTCCATGCTTCTGGGAGGGTAGCTTTCTTCTGGCACTACTTGGCTATGGAATCCTGGTTCCTCAGGCACAGATCTCCCACCACAAATGGAAACCGGAAGATTCCTGTCCCTGACTTTTCCTCCTCAGTCTCTGTATCCTGAGGGCCTGGGAGAGTCACTTTCTCCAGGCGGTGCTTGGCTGTCTCTCTGTACTTCCAAATGTTTCTGCCAGCTAGCTTCAAAGGAGATTAAAATCAGTTCCCAGTTACACAGGCATGGGCACTACAGACATCTGGGGCAGAGATGGGCAGCTTATGTCTTTTTATAGGTGAGTTGAGTCCATTAATATTTAGAGATGTTAAAGACAGATGACTGTTGGTTCCTGTTATGTTTGTTTTTGTAGGTGGCTTTATGTGCTTGTGGTTCTCTCCTTTTGGCTTTGTTGTGAGATGCTTAATATCTTGTCTTTTCTTTGGTGTAGTTACCTTCCTTGTATTGGAGTTTTCCTTCTAGGATCCTCTGTAGGCTGGATTGGTAGATAGGTATTGTTTGAATATTGTTTTGTCCTGCATTATTTTGGTTTCTCCATCTATGCTGATTGATAGTTTTGTTGGGTATAGTAGCTTGGGCTGGCATTTGTGTTCTCTTAGAGTCTGCATGATCTCTGATCAAGATCTTCTGGCTTTCATAGTCTCTGTTGTGAAGTCTGGTGTAATTCTGATAGGTCTACCTTTATATGTTACTTGGCTCTTTTCCCTTGCAGCTTTTAATATTCTTTCTTTGTTCTATGCGTTTAGTGTTTTGGTTATTATGTGACAAGAAGATTTTCTTTTCTGGTCCCATTTATTTGGTGTTCTATCAGCTTCTTGTACCTTTATGGCCATCTCTTTCTTTAGGTTAGGGAAGTTCCTTCTAAGATTTTGTTGAAGACATTTTCAAGTCCTTTGAGCTGAGAATCTTCATTCTCCTCTATCCCAGTTATTCTTAGATTTGGTCTTTTCATTGTGTCCTGAATTTCCTGGATGTTTTGGGTTAGAAGTTTTTTGTTTTGAATTTTCTTTGACAGTTGTGTCAATCTCTTCTCCGGTGTGTCTGGGATTTTGTCTTCTATCTCTTGTATTCAGTTGGTGATACTTATATCTCTAATCCCTGACCTCTTTACTAGGTTCTTCCGTTTTCCACGTTTGCCTCCATTTGTGTTTTCTTTATTTTTTCTACTTCCACTTTTAGTTCTTGGACGGCTTTATGCAATTCCTTCACCTGTTTGATTGTGTTTTCCTGTATTTCTTTAAGGGATTTATTTGTTTCCTCTTTAAGGGCTTATTCTACCTGTTTACCTGTGTTTTCTTGTATTTCTTTCAGTGAGTTATTTGTGTCTTCCTTAAAGGACTCTAATATCTTCATTAGATAGGATTTTAGGTCAGTTTCCTGATTTTCAGATGTGTTTGTTATATTCAGGGATTGCTGTGGTGGGAGAACTGGGTTCTGATGATGCCCACGTATATTGGCTTCTGTTGCTTATGGTCTTGCATTTGCTTCTCACCATCTGGTTATCCTTGGTGTTTGCTGATCTGTGTGTCTCTCTGGAGCCTGCCTCCTTTGTCCCTGGGTTGCTTCAGGTCTCCTAGTAGGCCTTTGGAACTGGCTGTAGCAGACCTCCTGTGGAGCCTTCCAACTGGGGGGTCTTCAGAGGGGCAGAGAATCTGCTGATCTGTTGTGCTGGCTGCAGTAGATCTCCTGAGAGGCCTTCAGACTGTTTGACCTTTAGCGAAGCAGTCAAGCTGTTGTCCTGTGTGAAGCTGTTCTCCAGGGGAGCCTAAGGACTGTTGTTTCTGTTACCCTGTGTGCAGCAGAACTCCAGGGAGGCTTTCAGTCTGTTGGGAAAGTTGCCCTGCATGCCACAGAGCTTCAGGGAGGTCTTCAGACTCTGGTGTTGGTCGCCCAGCTGCCCCTTGTACAGAGGAACTCCTGGGATGCCTTCAAGCTGGGGTGTCTTCAGGGGGGCAGACAAGCTGGAGGTCAGTTGCTCAGTTGCCCCGTGTGCAGAGTATCTCCTGGGATAACTCAGGCTGTGGTGTCAGTTACCCTGAGTGCAGCCATTCTCCTGGGATGCCTCAGGTTTGGTATCAAATGCTCTGAGTGCAGTGGATCTTCTGAGATGCCTCAGGATGTGGTGTCTTCAGGGAAGCAGACTAGCTAGCAGTCTGTCCCAGAAGAAGGGACCTGGCGAAAGGGGAGTGGTATTCGGTGGGTGGGGGTTTTGAGGGGTGATGGGTTCCAGGTCCACTGGGCTCCCAGTGGCAGCTGTGGGACTTTGGGAGGGTTCTTACCAAA
Organism: Uromys caudimaculatus; assembly: GCA_028551405.1. Taxonomy (NCBI): domain Eukaryota; kingdom Metazoa; phylum Chordata; class Mammalia; order Rodentia; family Muridae; genus Uromys; species Uromys caudimaculatus. The sequence goes on along the minus strand of JAPYYD010005174.1, from coordinate 9,086 downwards.
TACTCTGAGTGCAGCGGATCTTCTGGGCTGGTTCTGGATATATTTTCTCCTGGGGAGCAGACTAGCAAGCAGTCTGTCCCAGCCGAAAGGACCAGGGGGAAAGGCTTCATGTGTGTTTTTTACTGCACTTGTGCCATTGGCATTATTTCTAAAGTGGCACAAATCTTTTAAAGAAAATTTTTGTCTATGCTTATGTCTTGAAAGATTTTTTGATATTTCCCCAGTTTTTTTCCTCTTAACAATTTCATAGCCTCAAACCTTACACTAAGGCATTTGATCCATTTGAAGCTAATTTTATACAAGGTGAGAGAAAGGATCCAGTCTTTTCTACATGTGGCTATTCAGTTTTTCAGCATGAGTGATAGTTTCTGGAAGGCTAATTAAATTATGGACTCTGAAACCATTACAATGAACTTTCCTTATCCTGTCACAATTAATTGATTTGTCCTGAATATAAGAGGATATATTACCAATACAGGATTTTATAATACATTGGTTGCTTGAAAATACTATTTACTTGATGTTATAGAGAGCTTCCAAAAACCAACTTGTTACTACATCACTTTGAAGTCCACGTTTGTTAATGTCACCACTAATCTCATCTGAAGTCTGTTTCACCTTATGGCAGCTTCACGATGGCAAATGTCAAAAGATGCTAAGTTTTGCCTGAAACCTTGAGTTTTATCACTAGTATCATATATATGTATATATTTGTATATATATATATATATATATAATGTATAGAAATATATGTATATATTCCTTCAAGTAGCAGGTTTATTTTATTCATTTTGGAGAAAATGTTTGTGAAACACCAATTAAGAAGAACAGTAGTTTCCATAGTCATTCCTTCAAATAAAAATAATTTTTTCCATAGAAAGCTCAGTTGGTACAACCAGTGGTTCAGATCCATATCTGCATTTCTTCAGGACAGCTGTCATTCTGATGTCCAGCAAATACTTGGTGTAGACTTTCCATTTATCACACATACTAAACATTAAAATTATGTTGATTCAAGGGTCAAGAGCTAATGAGTAATTTTTACTGTTTCATTATAGGCATTATTTGCATGCATGTCTGCATTTTAGAGCTGCACATGCATGCGCAGGTGTCTGTGAAGGCTGTAAGCTGACACAACAGTGCTTTCTTCTATTATTTGCCACCATCCTTCTTGGGGAGAATCTCTGAATTGAACCCTGGGAATCCAGTAAAGAGTGATGGACCTTTTTAAAAGCAGGCCAACTCTTACTGTGTTAGAACACAATATCATTTTGTTTTTTTAATGTAACAAAATAAAATATAAGATAAAACAAAAATACATCTCAGTTGGACAACAAACAAACAGAAGGAAAAGAGCCCAAGAGAAGGCACATGAATGAGACCCACTCATCCACACTTGCAGGAATCCCAGAAAAACACTAAACTGGAAGCTATAATATGTCAAGGACGAGCCTCAGTTCTGAGGAAGGGGTGTCAGGGAACAGCTAAAAGAAGGACTCGAAGTCAATCATGGGTCCAGGCTAATGGCTTAAGTTCTGTTGAGATAGCTTTCCAGATCTATCTATCTCTCTCTCTCTCTCTCTCTCTCTCTCTCTCTCTCTCTCTCTCTCTCTGTGTGTGTGTGTGTGTGTGTGTGTGTGTGTGTGTGTGTGTGTGTGTGTGTATGTGTGTGTTCTGCTCTGCTCTAGACCGCTTTTTCTTGCTATTTTAAAAACTCTCTGGTAGTGACAGCTCTCTCTGCTAGTAAAAAATCTAAAAGCTATCTGGATAACTCATGGGTTTTCTGACTACAGTCAAAAAAGCTATTATAAAAAATTATTGGATCTTTCGACCAAGTCAGAAATCCTGTTAGAAAAAGTTCTTGAAGAGATATTTTTACTCTCCAGAGGTGCCCAGACAGCTCATCTCTCTCTAGGGAAAAATTCTAAGTAAGAACTGCGATCACTTTCTGTTAGCTCGTCTCATGTAGACCAAAAGTCCAGTTTTTTATTTACGTATCAATTTATTTATTCAAGGTTTCCTTTGATTATCCTATGAATCAGTATCCTGTGACCCTAGCCCCTTAATTCTTAGCAGACAGCAAGCACACATTTGTTTTTAACATTGTAAAAGAATTCAGACAGAGATCTGCCTGCCTCTGTTAAGAACAGAGGTTAAACTAGCTAAGCTAGCTTGGTGGGACCCAGTCCTGAACTTACCATTTCTACATCTGGGCTTGACTTGCTATGTTCCAGGCTAACCTTGAACTTGGGAATCTGCCTGCATTTGTAGCTGCTTGAAGCTAGCTCATAGTGTTTAGCTACCTCTGTTCATGAAGCCCCCTCATAATTCATATTGCATCCTTATATTTTGCATAGCTGAGAAATTATATATATTTTTGAACTCATATTTTTAGAGTTCTTTTCCACAGCCTTAAGGGCTGTCCTGAAGATCCCAGTTTTCACCATTTTGCTGAGACGTAGCCACACCCTCAGCTCCTGGATTCCTGCTGTTTCTAATTATCATCGCGTCATTAATGTTAACAGGGAAGACATTCATCAGAAGGAAAGAGTCCTCCACTGCTAGTACTGGTTCCAGAAAATTTGTAATTATTACACAAACAAGACTGTTGGCCACAGGAGCCATCAACACTTATAGAGGCTCACACTCAGGCTCTGTCCCAAGAACAGGAACCATGTCACTCTGTTCCCACCAAGGCCAAACCAGGCTTGGCAATTATATAAATGCAAAGGAACAGGTGCAGACCTATGCAGGCACAGTGCATGCTGCTTTCGTCTCTTTGAGTTCAAATAAGCTTTAATCATGTTACGGCCTTGTTTCCTTGATAAGGATTCTCTGAAATTATACTGATGGAAATCAGATACTCAGGGGACAATTATGCTAGAATCAGCCTGCCACAAATTACAAGGTTAATTTTAAAAGTTTATTTCTTTAGGAAAGAAAACTACAGCCATATATGTTTGCTAGTTCATAGTAGATGATGTAAAAAAATTCTCTACTGAATTCTATACTGAATTGTAATTTGAATACTTCAGTACTATGAAGTAACTCTAAATATAAAATAAGCAAGATTACTCCGAAATTTGCTTTGCTGCTAACAGCAGCATCATGGTCTAATCACTCTCATTCTGGTCCTGCCAAGCAAGTGGAGACAGAAGATGCTGTGTCTCCCCAAGGGCCAGAGCCTAACTAGCAATCAGGTATGGGTTTTTTGTTTGTTTGTTTTTGTTTTGTTTTGTTTTGCTTTTTTAGTAGAAATTAATATTGGCAGAGATGTTGTTGTGCCTCCTCCCTGACTGAACAAGGTAACATTCTACAGGATTAAACAGATTTGAACGTTTTATGATGACTTCTTGGGAGAAAATGAGTTTATAAGAATGATTGTGCTAACAGTGAGAAGTTTTGCGAGCGACTCAGAGGCTAGAGGGGGAACGCCCCAGAGAGCCGGATGCTCAGCCCAGAAGACAGTTCAGCTGACATGGTCCAGTGATGCTGGGTCTCCAGGGTTCCATGTTTTATGGAGAGGAGCCTGGTACAAAATTATAAATTTCTTGGCTTAAAAATCGTTTAGTAATATAAGGCAAGGCAGTGCATGTCAGTAACCTGAGAACTTGGAAAATGAAGCTAGCCTGGGCTACATGACTTTCCTTCTTCCTCACCCTCCCTCCTCTCCCTCTCTCCCTTCTTCTCTTCCCCTCTCCCTCCCCCATACCCATCACACACAGTTTTGTTACTATATATTATTGTTTTATGAGAAAGCCCAAAGGGGATGAGGTATATGGGAGGTTTCCCTAAAAGGCTTTAAAGGCTCCCAGAGCGATGAGATGAAGGGGGAGCTGTACATAAACAGGCGTCAGAAATGAGCCTTGACTGAATCTCTGCTGTATGTATGTGTGTCAGACATGACTGTAAGGAAAAACAAAATATCCTCACAGCCTTAAGAGAGTTCTTACCCTGAGCCAAAAGACACACTCGGAAAACAGTGGAGAGGAACTGCTGGCAGATCTCATGTGTTCCAGGCAAGGTAGGCTTCCAGTATTAGATTATTCCCAGTTTCATTCAGTTTTCCTGCTAACCTCACAATGACTTGATAAGAAGCCTAGAGACTCTACCTCCAAAAATTGGGCATCTTCTTTTAAAAGCATTCCTGAGTGGCTTCTCTACCTCACAGTGGAAAGCTGATCCTTCAGGTGACAGCTGTGAAGGCTTCTAATATCAGGCCTAGTCCTTCTATGCCTAGGGCTAACTCTCCCCTGGCTACCTTGGCCTGTCAGCTGTTGCTTGAGCATGCCTGCTGTGATTGCTGCCAGTAAAGCTTTGCAAAGGCTTTCTCTTCCTGATGTTCACACATTTTCTGAGAGAAGCTTTCCATCACTTGCCTCAGCACTCCTGATCTCCTTCACCCTGCCCTTGTCTTTTTCTTACATTCCTAATCTACCAAACACATAGAATCTAATTACTCATTTCTCCTTGCCTGTTTAGAGGCTAGATTCCTTCTCTACTCTTGTAATCCTAGTATCTTAAATGACCAGTTGCATTGTAAGTTCGTAGACCAGCTCACAGAATAAATGCATAATGGTTAATGAATATCCGTAGGTGAAGAATTCACCTTTGTACTTATGCTTATTCTGACAGTAAAGTCTATATGATAAAACTTAAGGCAGAAATAAAGAATTGAGAGTATCTACAACTGCACAATGTGTGCTTGGGTGTACACACACTTGAGATATAAACCACAGTTCACTGGTGTGACAGGTTTTAGAAATCAGGCCCTCTATTCCTCACTGTACGTCAGACGTTCTAGTGTTTTTGTGTGTGTGTTTGTTTATAGGGGAGAATTATTTGTTTTTACCAATGCTGTGAATACACATGTTTTCAAGAGTTGTCAATCTAATTTAATGACAAATGAACTGTTTCCTAGAACGCCTTGTTACGGGTACATGGATACAGCCATTCAAAAGGATCCTGATGGACTAGGTCTGGTGGCCAAAATAAGTTTGATAGGACTTTTTAAAAAATACTCTAGCTAACAGTTATTTTAGCTTAAAACAGTACTTCTGTTCTGATGTGGTAACAACATTTTTTTCCTCTAAAATCACCCATTCCTTAGAACGAAGACAGTATTAGATCTTTATGAGTCAGATAGCTTTTAGTACTGAGTTGTTTATTTTATTAAAAGTATTTTATTTAGACTGAGTCTGTAGCTTGCTGGAGTCTCTAAAAGTGCCCAAGAGTAACTCATAGAAGATGCCAAAAACAACCATAGTTGGAAGAGGTGCAGAGTTGCTATATCATTTTCCTGATAGGTGTAACCAGGCTTGAAAATCAGTTAGTGATGTTTGTAAAATACGCTCTAGGAATGTACAGAATGAACAGGTGCCTGGGGGCTACAGTACACACCAAAACAGAATCCTAGCCATGCCTCGGGCCGCTGGCCGCTTCCCCTCCTTTGCTAAGGAGGCCGCCTGTGTTGAGTGACTGCCAAGAGCAGCCATCATGTTTCTTCACAGTTAGTGTTTTGAGGCAGGATCTCAAGGTGTATTCTAAGCTGGCCAGAAACTCACAGTTCTGCCTCAGCCTTATATGCCAACATACCTAGTGTTTTCCCACATGGAATGACTATTTATCCCAATGAAACCTTGAACATACCAGGCTTTTCATTATTTTATTTTGAGGCAAGCATGTTCTTGTTAACAAATAAGTTCTGGTAAGGTATTTTAAGACTTCAATTCCTAAAATAACCTTTTTTAATTAAATGCCAAAGCCAAGATACGTGGAGAAAAACATATTTACACAAAATTACTCAAAGTTTTTGAATACCACACAATAATCAAGATAGCACAGCTCATATTTCTCAACAAATAAAGCACATGTGCCGGCACATCAGCATGTGTTTATTCTCTCATAGTTGAGTACTTAAGAGATAGCAAGTCTGCAGTTCCTTAGTCCTTATGAGAGGATACCCCAAATAAACGGTCAGTGCATTTGCTTGCAGTAAAGGCAAGAAAGCAGAGACTCTTACACAGCTGCCTCCAATTATTTGGAGAAGACCTGCCTCAGGCAGAGCAGGAAATGGAAAGAATATGAAGAAAATCTGAGAGATTCAGCACTGACTGGGGTGGAATAGAGGATTTCCTTGGGGCAGGTGAGAGCTCAGAGGGGAGAGGCCTGAAGAGCTGAGTAGCAGGGCAGAGCCTACTTTCTCAAGTTGTACACGCGTACACAAGTAATCAATTTTAAAAGAACTAGATCCTCCTTTTGACTTACCTTCATCTTGCAAAAGGTAGCATTGTGAGGTGAATAGAAGCACAGCTGAAGAGTAAATATAAGCCTTGCTGCGGGAGAACGCATTAGCACATAAACACAAGTGACTTCTTGCAGCAATTACTCAACTTCACTCTCACTTTGCATCCAGAATAATTTCTTATATGACACCAAAGCACAAGCAAACTAAATGAACAAAAAGCCTTCATCAGCATAAGAAAAGTGTAACACCAATTACAAAATAGGCAAATGTGTCTGCAAGCCTCACAGTTTGCAATAGATAGAATTTGGGCAAAGGATCCAGACAGACTTTTCTCCATTGAACTTGTAAATGTGAAAGATTAAAGACTTGGGGGGAAGGCTCAGTGCTCTATGTAGTAATTAGCACTTGGGAAATGCAGACTAGGACCTCCATGAGCAGTCATCTCACACTACAAGGTTGGCCACAGCCATGAACACAGGGGCAAGTGTAGACAAGGAGGTGGGAACACTGAGACCACTAGGGAGCAAATGAACACTGCCAGCCCCTTGAACGGTGAGACCCTTGCCATGGGCCACAGCCATTCCATTTCTGAATATGTAAGCAAGGAAAATGGAAACATCCATTCAGAGACCTGTGGATATTTAGAGCACCATTATTCATGATAGAAAGCAACACATGTCTACAAGCTAATTAATGGTTAAATAAAATGTAACATATCCATGTTGTAGAATATTTCTTGGCCTTAAAAACCAATGACTCACATTACAGCAACAGAAGGATCAGCATTTACCTCGGGCAGGAGAGCAGGTGAGGTGAGCCTAGGTACAGATGTTTAAAGGGGTGGAGTGTCCGGCATAACTCTGGCTGGACTGAAAACCACTCATGGGCTTTACATAGATTAACATATATAACATCACAAAGCCAATATTTTTAAATTACATGAAAAGTAACAAGTGTTGGAAAATATGCAAAGAAAAGTGACCTCCTATGCATTATTGGCATAAGTGTACAGCCACTGTGAAAAATGACTCGGAAGTTCTTCCGTGATCTGAGGTAGAACCTTTGTGTGATCACTCTAGTAGGTTTATTTCCAAAAGTAACCAAAATCAGAATGTTGAAAAAACAGCTGTAGTTGTGTGCTCATGACATCATTCACTCTAGGTAAGATATTGAGTCAATAGAGTATCAATGAGTAAATGAACTGACACAGAAAATATGATATAGAAAGATAGATAGATAGACAGACAGATAGATAGATAGACAGACAGATAGATAGACAGACAGACAGACAGATAGATAGGTTCTTATGCCCGATTGAAGTTTATTCAGCCTCCAACAAGAAGCCTTGCCTTTGTGACACATACATGAATCTAAAGGACATTTGCTTTCTGAAATAAATCAGGCATAGGAAGACTGGTCCTGCATGATTTATTTATAAGTTACATCTAAAGTGGGAAACTTGGAGAGGTAATGAGGAAGAAGGGGTGGTTCCCAGAGGCTGAACCTGGGGGAAATGGCAAGCTGTAGATTAAAAGGAGAAAGCCTCGAATGGGTTGGAGGTAGATTTTGAGATCTGTTCCATAGAAGAATGACTGCATCGGCAATAATACATATTTCAAAATAACCAAGAGAGTAAATTTCAAATGTCTAACCACAAAAGAATTATAGATGAGCAAGTACTGGATATGTTAATGAGTACAATTTCATTACACCATATTGTGTGTGTGTGTATGTACATGTATATATCAAAACATCTATAATTTGTCAGTCAAAAATAATTATAGTCATGTTTCCAGGAAGAGTGGTATACACCTTTAATCCCAGTATACTATAGGCAGAGCAGGTGAATCTGAGTTTGAGGCTGGCCTGGTTCAGTCTAGTAGACAGATGTACATTAACAACAAAAAAGTGTAAGGCTTTTTGAATTAAAGTTAAAAAGTATAACAGGAAGCTTTTAGGAAACAGACACTGTAGGCTGTGGTTTTAGATGAACTATAAAGTGGGTGTAGATATCCACATCCTAACTTCGTTATCTACTAGTTCTATAATTTTGAGCAAATTACATTTTAAGACTTCAGTTTTTTCATATTAAAATGTGAGAAATAGTATCCAATTTATAGAGTTGGCATACATGATGAAATAGAAAAGAGTCAGTAGTAAGTATTATCTGTGTGTTGATATTGTTGCTTCAGAGACTCTCAGGGAACCAATTAGGTTATCATCTTTACCATCTTAATTACCTACCTATAGGTACCTATCATGTGCACATATTCATGCAAGGGGCTTATATAAATACATGAGCATATTTCTAAACCCCAGAAGCCTGTGATCTAGGTAGAAGAGAATTGCAATAGAAGGTACTCTATGCTCCATGCCAGCTCAGTGATAGAGACCACATCTCCTACAGGATTGTAGGATTGCTGTGGGCCAAGTGAGGATAGGCTTCACAGAGGACAAGAACGTTCCAGAGGGAGAGGAATGCAGGCTGGGTAAACAAGATAAACAGTAGCATGGAGGTAGATAGGTGAGCATGAAGACCCAGAATGGAGAATTTCTTTTTTTTTTTTGATACTTTATTTACATTTCCAATGTTTCCCCCTTTCTAGGTCTCCTCTTTGGAAACCACCTATCGCCTCCCCCTCCTCCACCTCTATGAGGGAATTCCACCTCCCACCCACCCGCCCAACCACACCCTTATTCCCACCTTGACATTCCCCTTTACTGGGGCCTCTCCTCCCCCTGATGGCCAACAAGGCCCTCCTCTGCCACATATGTGGTCCAACCATGGGTCCCTCCATGTGTATTCTTTGGTTGGTGGTCCAGCCTCCAGGAAGACCCG
>JAPYYD010005173.1:0-12406 GCA_028551405.1 Uromys caudimaculatus | reverse complement strand
TGGGCATATACCCAGAAGATGCTCCAACATGTAATAAAGACACATGCTCCACTATGTTCATAGCAGCCATATCTATAATAGCCAGAAGCTGGAAACAACCCAGATGTTCCTCATCAGAGGAATGGATACAGAAAATGTGGTGCATTTACACAATGGAGTACTACTCAGCTATTAAAAACAAAGGCGTCATGAAATTTGCAGTCAAATGGATGGAACTTGAAAATATCATCCTGAGTGAGGTAACTCAGTCACAAAAGAACGAACATGGTATGCACTCACTGATAAGTGGATATTAGCCCAAAAGTTCGGAATACCCATGTTTCACTTTACAGTAACCGCTGGACTGAGAGTGAGGTCCCAGATGGAGGAGTTGGAGAAGGGACTGAAGGAGCTGGGGGAGTCTGCATCCCTATGGAGGGAGTAACAGTGTCAACTGGCCTGACTGCCCTGGTCCTCCTGGAGGCTGGACCACCAACCAAAAAATACACATGGAGGGACCCATGGTTCGGACCACATATGTGGCAGAGGAGGGCCTTGTTGTCCATCAGGGGGAGGAGAGGCCCCAGTAAAGGGGAATGTCAAGGTGGGAATAAGGGAGTGGGTGGGCGGGTGAGTGGGAGGTGGAATTCCCTCATAGAGGTGGGGCACAGGGAGGGGATAGATGGTTTCCAAAGAGGAGACCTAGAAAGGGGGAAACATTGGAAATGTAAATAAAATATCAAAAAAATAAAATAAAATAAAAGGCCATTCCATCTATCAGGTTCACTGCTTCAGGATGGGAGGGAACATGGTAAGACCAGTGGATTCCATGATTATGAGCCCACTGTCACACTTTTCTGGCTGTGAAACGATTTCCTTGTTCAAAAGTATTATTGTGTGGAATACCATGGTGGTAGAGAAGGCATTCTGTAAGTCCAAAGATGATGATTTTGGCAGCAGCATTATGTGTAAGAAAGATAAATACATAACTAGAGTAAATATCTACTGCAGTAAAAACAAATCATTGTCCTTTCCACAGACAAAATGATCCAATGTAGTCAACCTGCCACCAGGTTCCAAGCTGGTCACCTCGAGGAATGGTGGAATATCTGGGGCTCAGTGTTGGGCTTTGCTGTTGACAGATCTGGCATTCAGCAACAGCTGTGGCCATGTCAGCCTTGGTGAGTGGAAGTCCAGGTTGTTGAGTCCAAACCTAATCCCCATTTCTGCCACCATGGCCTCTTTGCTCATGTGGCCATTGAGCAATGACAGGGATGGCTGGGGAAAGAGGCTGACTGTCCACACAACAGGTCATCTGATCCACTTGATTATGGAACACCTCCTCAGCTGAAGTCACCTTTTGATGAGCATTTACATGGGACACAAATATCTTCACATTCTTTGCCCATTTGAAGAGATCTATCCACACACTTCTTCCCCAGATGTCTTTCTCACCAATTTTCCAATCATGATCTTTCCAAGTCCCTGCCCATCTGGCCAATCCATTGGCTACAGCTCACGAGTCAGTGAACAATCATGCATCTGGCCATTCTTTCTTCCAAAGTGTAATACCAGGTGTACTGCCCTAAGTTCTGCCCACTGTGAAGATTTTCTTTCACCTGTATCTTGTAGGGTTGTCCTAGAAAGGAGTTGTAATGCTGCAGCTGTCTACTTCTGGGTGGTGCCTGCATAACATGCAGAACCATCAGTAAACCAGGGCCTAGTCTTCTCTTCTTCAGTCAACCGATCATAGGAAACACCCCATGAGGCTATAAGTGCATGCTTGGCAGCAGACAACATTGTAACAAGAGTAGAAAACACAGTCAATTGGTCAACTTCTTCATGTAACTTGCTTGTGCCTTCAAGACCTTCTTGGGCCTGATCACGTACATACTACTTCCATTTGATAATAGACTGCTGCTGTGCACGTCCTACCTTATGACTTGGTGGGTCCGATTACTCCCAGTTCATGATGGGCAGTTCAGGTCACATGGTAACTTGGTGTCCTATTGTCAAATGTTCAGTTTCCATTAAGGCCCAGTAACAGGCCAAGAGCTGTTTTTCAAAGGAAGAATATTCGTCTGCAGATGACAATAGAGCTTTTGCTCCAAAATCCCAAAGATCTCTTCTGTGATTCACCTACAGGGTCCTGCCAAAGGCTCTAAACAGCATCTCTATCTGCCACTGACACCTTAAGTACCATCAGGTCTGTTGCATCATGTGATCCAAGTGGCAGAGCAGCCTGCACAGCAGCCTGGACCTGTTGAATAGCTTTTTCCTGTTCTGGGCCCCACACAAAGCTAGCAGCTTTCCGAGTCACTTGGTGAATCAGCCTGAGTAACACACCCAAGGGAAGAATGTGCTGTCTCCAGAATCCAAATAGACTCACTAAATGTTGTGCTGTTTTCTTGGTAGTAGGAGGAGCCAAGTGCAATAACTTTCACCTTATAAGGAATATCTTTATGCCCCACACCACTCCTAAGAATTTCAATGAGGTAAACAGTTCTTGAATTTTGGTTGGATTTATTTCACACTCTCTGATATGCATGTGCGTTACCAATGAGTCCAAAGTGGTTGCTACCTCCTACTCACTTGGTCCAATCAGCAGTGTCATCAATATAGTGAACAAATGTGATATTTTGTGGAAAAGATAGATGGCCAAGATCCCTTCTAACTAAGTTATGACACAAGGTAGGAGAGTTAATATAATCTTGAGGCAAAACTGTAAAGATGCTGACCTTGCCAACTGAAAGCAAATTGCATCTGGTGGTCCTTATGGACAGGTACTGAGAAGGAGGCATTTGATCGATCAGTAGTTGTGTATGTTAAATTTGCTCAAATAAGGAAACTACATCTGGTACAGCAGCTGCAATCAGAGTTCCTGCTTGACTTAGTTTTCAATATTCAACTGTCATTCTCCATGATCCATTTGTCTTGTGTACTGGCCAGACAGGAGAATTAAAGGGAGATGTGGTGGGAACCAAACTCCTGCATCTTTCAAGTCCTTGATGGTGGTGATAATTTCTGCAATTCCTCCGGGAACATGATACTGTTTTTGATTCACTATTTTCTTTGATAGAGGCAACTTTAAAGGTTTTCATTTAGCTTTTCCAACTTTAATAGCCCTCACTCCACAGGTCAGGGAAGTAATGTGAGAATTCTGCCACTTTCTAAGTATATCTATCCCACTTATACATTCTGAAACAAGGGAAATGACCACCGGGTGTTTGGAGACCTACTAGACCTAACATGAGTTGGACATCAGCCAAAACTCCATTAATGGCATGGCCTCCATAAGCCTCTACTTAACTGGGGGCAACAATGTTTCTTGGGATCTCCTGTAATCAGTGTCAATTTAGAACCAGTATCCAATAGGCCCTGGAAAATCTGATTATTTCCTTCCCCCCAATGTATGGTTACCCTTGTAAGAGGCCGTAGGTCTGTCTGGGGAAGAACCAGAGAAAGGCTAACAGCAAAGCTTTTAATTGTCTTATCAAGGTCTTTCCTCAGGGAACCTGACCACCCCTTCGTTCCGGGGATTCTGGGCCTGTAAACTAGCTCAAGTCTGGATATTGATTCACTGGGCCAAGATTGCCTTTTGCCATGACCTAGTGTAGCCTTTCTTTCATTTGTTTGAGAATTTTTCTGCTTATACAGATCATGTTTGATTTTGAATTGCAGTAGGCTTCTTATCTATTTCATGCCTGGAAACACCATGATTGATTAGCCAGTACCAAAGGTCCATATGAGTCATGCAATTATTAAATCCATCTCTCCTGTGCTGGCCAGTCTGGGTTAGGTCATTATGAATACTGTTTTGTCTATGCTGTCCATTATAATAACTATGATCACCTTGTCTCTGGCACTTTAATGTGGCCAGCTGTCACCTGGCTCTTGCTACTCAGGGCCCAATTAAACCCATTGCATTTAATTCCTCCAACTGAGCAGCAGTATCTCCACCTCTAAGGTCTGGCACAAGGAAAAGGGCAATGACAAAACTCTTCAAATGTGCTGGTGGCCCTCTCACCATTTTGAGTCTTACAGGATTGGTGAAGGGCATGTCCTCTGGGCCTTCCTATTGTAGAGGATTAGGTTTTGCAATCTCCCTGAGCCTTAAAATCACTTCAACACTAAGCTAAGGAATATCAGGCATTTCCAACTCCTTTTCAATAGGCGATCTTTTGAAAAATGCTCTCAGCCAAGCACTCTAACAAACTTCTGACACCTTTTTTTTTAACTGTGCAAGCTTCCATATTAAACCTAGAATCTCCACTCAGAGGGTTCATATCACTAAACTCAGCCTGATCTAGTTTTATGTTCCTTCCACCATTACGCCACGCCTTTAAAATCCATTCCCCAGCTAGGGCCACACAGAGAAAAACAAAACCCAAAAAAATAAAAAATAAAATAAAATCCATTCCCATGCATATTTCCCAGATTTTTGCTTGAATAAATTAGCAGATTAATTAAAGCTCGTGGACTACACTTTCTAACTCCCCTCTAGGTTCCTGCTTTGCCTTGAGTCTAGTTATAGGTCTAGAAGAAACTGTTGGTGGGCCTTGAGGAACATCAATATTGTCTTGCCTGTTTTTTTTTTTTTTTTTTCAGAGAAAGTCATTGCTGGTTCAGACAATGAAGGATCAATTTCCTCAGGTGAAAAAGGAAGTATTTCAATGGATGGGGCCGAGGGTACTACTTCCTCAGGTGAGGTAAACCCTTGAGAATCCAAGGAATCAAAGTTCTCAGCTTCAGTTGGATCCTCCCAAACACCCCTATTCCAAGTTATAGGATCCCATTCTTTACCAATTATTGGCCTTACTTTAATGCTGATACCTTCTGAGGCTGAGACTTGAATTTTTGTTGTAATTTGGCCAACCTTATAATGAGAGCTTCGGTTTGATTTTCTGCAACTCAAGCTCTATAGCTGCAGGAGAGAGGATTATCTTCAAGGGCACACTTAGAAACCTTTAGATTGTTTATTTGCCCCTGGAGTCATACAATTTTATCATATAGCTCATTCCTTTCCTTTATCAATTTGTTCAGAGATGCTAAGAGCAATAAGCCAGCAAAATAATTTTCCTTGTTTTCTCCCAAACTGTAAAAATTTTCATATACCAGATCACCTAATTCATTGGCAGTCACAATTGATGAATCAAGATAATCAAAGGCATTTACTTCTTTAAGTTTGTAATGTTTCCACTATGGGCCTTCCATATTCTCAGAGAGTATCTGGAGAGGTTTCAGTAGTTCAAGGTGATGGTGAATTAGAAGAGGCTAGCAAATTATTATGCTAAGTCCAGATACTTTTAGATTCATTGTTATACTTCTGCTCCTCTAGAATCACTCCAGGTACCAACTTCTGTATTAGTCAGGGTTCTCTAGAGTGACAGACTACATATTAAGGGAATTTATTGCAATGACTTACAGTCTGTAGTCCAACTAACACAACAATGGGGAAGATGTGAATGGGAAGTCCAAGCATCTAGTAGTTGATCAGTCCCACGTTGGTAGATGTTTCACCTGGTCTTCTGTATAAGCTGGAATCCTGAAGAAGTATGTTCCAAAAGATGTGCTGGCAAGTAAATGCAAACAGGCGAAGAAGAGTGTTTCTTCTTAAAAATATCCTTATGTAGGCCTTTAGCAGAAGGTGTGGCCCAGATTAAAGGTGTGTACCACCATGCCTGGATCGGGAACTTGCTTTGTCCCAGGCTGGCTCTGAACTCAGGATATGCTTGCTTCTGTCTCCTGGGATTTCTGTACTACCTTGCTTGGTCCTAAACTTTTCATGGCCACTCTGCCTCAAGATCTCCATGTTAAGGTCTTTGTCAGAAGTCTGTGTCTTCCAGCCTCAAGATCTGGATCACAGGCATGCTCTCCATTTCTGGATTGTAGTTACTTCCAGATATAGTCAAGCTGACAACCAGGAATAGTCATTACAGTTGCCTTTGCAACATATTCCATAACCAGGTGGGCTTTATTTGGTCTCCATAACCTGAAGCATTTGTGTGATGTGAGAATGATGCAATGCTTTTAGGAGCTTCATTTGAGCGATAATCAAGGGGCCTGTTTGCCTCTTTGAAGTATTTTGATGGCCACCAGTGTCTAAGTCATAAAATGAAAAGTCAATAGGCCCTAAACTGAGAGTTCCTATGAAATATTATTTTTTGTTTAGGCTCTATTTAGAGGAACTGGCCTTTAACTCCTTTGTCATTATCATACTTTTCCTCTGTTGGCAGACGTGATCAGTAGCAACAGCAAAGAAAATGTAAATCTACCCAGATGTCACTTGAATCCAGGTGATCCTTGGGAAAAGATTTTAAAATTGAGAGTCATTTCAGATAGAAAAAAAATCTTAATAAATTTCTAGGTACACCAGACCTACTGAAACTGAACCAAGATGATAGAAACTGCTTAAGCAGACAAACAAAAGTCAGAAAACTTCTAATAGGAAGAACAAAACCTGTATCCTCAGAAAGGAGATCTCAAACTACATGTAATCACTAGGAATTCTCCCCAAGGTTTAAAGAAACAATTGTGTCCTCTGCTCCTCAGGATGCTCCTTGAAGTAGAAAGGAAGGATAGTATCTACAGGCACTCCAAGAAGCCATTATTATGCCAACTCTAAGATGGATAATGACAAAATAAGAAGCCAAAGTATAACAGTATACTTGAGCCCAACATTCAATACATGGCTAAGGATATAAGTCAATGACCAAAGTACCTTCCAGGCAAGCATGAAGCTCCAAGTTCAGCTCTCCAGCAAAAGTATAAAAAGCCAGATTTGATGGTCATTATACCACTGTGACTATCAGACATACCCTTGTGATCAAAATTAAAGTGTGATTCTTTTTCTTTATTATGAAATATTTAGCCATTATTCATGATCATGTTTTGTGTGTTCTCAGGATTCTCTCAGCTCCACCATTCTGTATGTCACTGAAACAATATTCCTGGATAATACCAGAAGTTTGTCTCTGTCTTGTGAGTTATCCTATACTTATGATTGATGTTTCTTTGTGGCACAGCCATTGATGTGCCATGACTTCCATGACTGTTGGCATCTAGTGCCCATATCTGATTCCTTAGAACTCTCAACTTCTGATAGAGGGGATGAGGCATTAGTAGATTTTTCAACTTAATTTTTGAGTTGTCCATTACTTTTAGTGTGAGCTGCCCAGTTACTGAAATTACAGTTTCACTCCAAGGCTCCAGATATCAGTGGGAAGCTCTTAATGCTTTCTGTTACTGGACCCTATGAGGCACAGATTTCAGTCTAAGTCACTCCCTGGTACTGTGGTCACAGGTACTAATGAGGTTCTTTTCCTGGAGAATGGGCTGTTATCATCTGAGGTTTCTGTTCCTGAGCTCTTACCCCAAGGTTCCTGGCAGCAAAAATACAATTCATATATTCTAGAATAATGTGATTGTGTATAGGTTCTGAGAGCTTTCAGGGATCATGTTTTGGATTTGTTCACATTTGAAATTTGTGAAGATGTGCTTGTTATAATAAATTCTTGGAGTGCATGATGGTCTCAGTCTCTCTGCAAGATTTGTTCCTGAGGTGAGACATGTGTCTATGCTGTGGGAAAGGTTTTGGATGGGAAGGTACTCCTCTTCCAGGAGATAGGATGGGAAATATAGTGACACAGGCCCCCTTCTCTACCCTCACACCCCCACCCACCTTAGAGACAGGAAATTTGGGAACCTATTCAGGACTTATTGTTCCACACTGCCCTCTAATGTCTAATTTCCACTGGTACTGGGTCAATTTCTCAGTCATGATCAAATACTTTGCCGTTACATTGTCTTAAATGTGTTGCTTTAAGAACTGCTTGATATCCTGTTTTTGGTATTTCATCAAAAAGATTTCTATGAGGATTTGGGCTTTTGTTTCCTTAGGATTCCTTGTGAGGACATTTGTGATATGTCTTTTTCATTGCTCAGCTATGGGTATGCCAAGAGCTCAATGACTGTGGGCTCTTTGTGTCAGCCAAAGTCAGTAATAATTAAATGGAATTTTAAAATAACTATTTATTCCTTTTACATCCCAATCAGTGACCAGTTTCCAGGTATCTCCCCCATACCACCCCTCTCCTCCTCTGAGAGAGTGAAGGTCTCCCTGGGTATCTGTCCACTCAGGCATATCAAGTCTCTGTGGTTAGGTATGTCCTTTCCCACCGAGGCCAGACAAGGCAGCCCAGTTAGAGGAACAGATTCCACATATAAGCAACAGCTTTATGGATACCCTCGGAGGACAGTTACTCTAGGCTCTTGTCTGAAAGCATAACAGTGTATCTTTTTTTTTTCCAATAAGTGAAAAAAATTTACAGTGTATCATTGATAATACTGTTAGGGTTCAAGAATTGCTGAAGGAATATACACCAGACTCAAATAGTATGCAAAGGCAAAGAGAGATTATTCTGCAGAAAGTACCGGCATAAAAACGGTGATCCTTTGAGTGGCTTGCAGGCTACCTTTTATGCACAGCTAGGAGAATTTTCCAGAAGAGTTAGGTGACTTCTACTGCTACACACATGCTTGGGGCCTTGATCCAACCCACATATGCTATTTGTTTGTTGGCTAAGTCTCTGACTTTAGTAGAAGGCTGTTGGGTTTTGTTTTTTGGTTTTTGTTTTTTTTTTTTTTCTGCTATGTTAGTTTCATTATTGGAAACCAGCTCAGTTCAGGCTTTGTTAAATCCTTCAGCTAGATGTTCCAAGAGCTGACTCACCTCCAGGATTATCTTCCCTAATTCAGGGCCAGCATTGACTAAAGGCCCATTGTCAGTGGTTCCTTCTGAGGAACCCAGGATGCTTGCTGGGGAAAGAAAGATTTTTATTTTTATCTTTTTTTAATTTTTATATTTTGATACTTGATTTACATTTCGAATGTTTCACCCTTTCTAGGTCTCCTCTTTGGAAACCCCTTATCCCATCCCCCTCCCCGCCTCTATGAGGGTATTCCACCTCCCACCCACCCGCTCACCCACTCCCATATTCCCACCTGACATTTCTCTTTACTGGGGCCTCTCCTCCCCCTGATGGCCAACAAGGCCCTCCTCTGCCACATATGTGGTCCGAACCATGGGTCCCTCCATGTGTATTCTTTGGTTGGTGGTCCAGCCTCCAGGAGGACCAGGGCGGTCAGGCCAGTTGACACTGTTACTCCCTCCATGGGGCTGCAGACTCCATCAACTCCTTCAGTAACTTCTCCCACTCCTCCATCTGGGACCTCACTCTCAGTCTAGCGGTTACTGCAAAGTGAAACTTGGGTATTCCGAACTTTTGGGCTAATATCCACTTATCAGTGAGTATATACCATGTTCATTATTTTGTGACTGAGTTACCTCGCTCAGGATGATATTTTCAAGTTCCATCCATTTGCTTGCAAATTTCATGAAGTCTTTAATAGCTGAGTAGTGCTCCACTGTATAAATGTACCATATTTTCTGTATCCATTCCTCTGATGAGGGACATCTAGGTTGATTCTGGCTATTATAAATATGGATGCTATGAACATAGTGGAGCATGTGTCTTTATTACATGTGGGAGCATCTTCCGGGTATATGCCGAGGAGTGGTATAGCTGGGTCCTCAGGTAGTATTATGTCCATTTTTCTGAGGGTCCACCACACTGATTTCCAGAGTGGTTGTACCAGCTTGCAATCCCACCAACAATGGAGGAGTGTTCCTCTTTCTCCACATCCTTGCCAGCATCTGCTGTCACCTGAGTTTTTGATCTTAGCCATTCTGACTGGGGTGGGCTGGAATCTAAGACTTGTTTTGATTTGCATTTCCCTGATGACTAAGGATGTTGAGCATTTCTTTAGGTGCTTCTCAGCCCTGCGAATTTCCTCAGTTGAGAATTCTCTGTTTAGCTCTGTTCCTTATTTTTTGATAGGGTTAATTGGTTTTCTGGAGTCTAACTTCTTGAGTTCTTTGTATATGTTAGATAATAGCGCTCTGTCGAGCGTAGGATTGGTTAACATCTTTTCCCAATCTATTGGTTGCCGTTTTGTCCTATTGACAGTGTCCTTTGCCTTACAGAAGCTTTGCGATTTCATGAGTTCCCATTTGGCCATTCTTGATCTTAGAGCATAAGCCCTTTGTGTTCTATTCAGGAACTTGTCCCCCGTACCCAGGTGACCAAGAGTTTTCCCCACTTTCTTTTCCATTAGATTCAGTGTATCTGGTTTTATGTGGGTGTCCTTGATCCACTTGGACTTGAGCTTTGTACAGGGAGATAGGAATGGATCAATTCACATTCTTCTGCATGTAGACCGCCAGTTGAACCAGCACCATTTGTTGAAAATGCTGTCTTTTTTCCACTGGATAGTTTTAGCTCCTTTGTCGAAAATCAAGTGACCGAAGGTGTGTGGGTTCATTTCTGGGTCCTAAATTCTATTCCATTGATCTACCTGCCTGTCATTGTACCAATACTATGCAGGTTTTATCAGTACTGCTCTGTAGTACAGCTTGAGGTCAGGGATGCTGATTCCCCCAGAAGTTCTTTTGTTGTTGATAATAGCTTTTGCTACCCTGGGTTTTTTGTTGTTTCAAATGGATTTGAGAATTGCTCTTTCTAAGTCTATGAAGAATTGAGTTGGAATTTTGATGGGGATCGCATTGAATCTGTAGATTACTTTTGGCAGGATGGCCATTTTTACTATATTAATCCTCCCAATTCATGAGCATGGCAGATCTTTCCACCTTCTGAGGTCTTCATCGATTTCTTTCTTCAGAAACTTAAAATTGTTTTCATACAGATCTTTCACGTGCTTGGTTAGAGTCACACCAAGATACTTTATATTGTTTGTGACTATTGTGAAGGGTGTCATTTCCCTAATTTCTTTCTCAGCCTGTTTATCCTTCGAGTATAGGAAGGCTACTGATTTGTTTGAGTTAATTTTATATCCGGCCACTTTGCTGAAGTTGTTTATCAGCTGCAGCAGTTCTCGGGTGGAGTTTTTTGGATCACATAAGTATACGATCATATCATCTGCAAATAGTGATATTTTGATTTCTTCCTTTCCAATTTGTATCCCTTTGACCTCCTTTTGTTGTCTAATTGCTCTAGCTAGAACTTCAATTACTATATTGAATAGATAGGGAGAGAGAGGGCAGCCTTGTCTAGGCCCCGATTTTAGTGTGATTGCTTTGAGTTTCTCTCCATTTAGTTTGATGTCGGCTACTGGTTTGCTGTATATTGCTTTTTACTATGTTTAGGTATGGGCCTTGAATTCCTGATCTTTCCAAGACTTTTATCATGAAGGGATGTTGAATTTTGTCAAATGCTTTTTCAGCATCTAATGAATGACCATGTGGTTTTTTTCTTTGAGATTGTTTGTGTTGTGGATTACATTGATGGATTTCCGGGTATTGAACCATCCCTGCATCCCTGGGATGAAGCCTACTTGATCATGATGAATGATCATTTTGAGGTGTTCTTGGATTAGGTTTTCGAGAATTTTATTGATTATTTTTGTGTAAGGAGCGGTTAGAATATTCGCCATCACTAGATGGCGCTGTCGTTCTGAGGAAACTTGCGGGTAGCCCGCGAAAACCCCGAAATGCATTATGGGTGTACACGTCTAATCACCGCCCATTCCCGGGGCACATCAACCAATGGAGTGCACGCTGCCCCGGGACTATATAACGCCGCCATGTTGGGTCCCGCGCGGTTCTCCTTCTTCCTTCTCTATCAACAACAACATTAAAGCTGAACTGCAGAAGAAGCCTGCCGTGTGTCCGCGTGTCTTCTTGCTGGCGAGAGGCGAGACGCGCGCCTCACATTTTTGCATCGATATTCATAAGGGAAATTGGTCTGAAGTTTTCTTTGTTCAGTCTTTCTGAGGTTTTGGTATCAGTATAATTGTTGCCTCATAGAGGGAATTGGGTAATGTTCCTTCTGTTTCTTTTTTGTGGAATAGATTGAAGAGTATTGGTATTAGTTCTTCTTTGATAGTCTGATAGAATTCTGCAGTGAACCCATCTGGTCCTGGGCTTTTTTTGGTTGGGAGAGTTTTAATGAGTGCTTCTATTTCCTTAGGCATTATGGGACTGTTTAGATGGTTTATCTGATCCTGAATTAACTTTGGTATTTGATACCTGTCTAGAGAATTGTCCATTTCATCCAGATTTTGCAGTTTTGTTGAGTATAGGTTTTTGTAGTAGGATCTGATGATTTTTTGAATATACTCAGAATCTGTTGTTATGTCTCCCTTTTCATTTCTAATTTTGTTAATTTGGATTCTGTCTCTGTGCCCTCTGGTTAGTCTGGCTACGGGTTTATCTATCTTGTTGATTTTCTCAAAGAACCAGCTCCTGGTTTTGTTGATTCTTTGTATAGTTCTTTTTGTTTCTACTTGGTTGATTTCAGACCTGAGTTTGATTATTTCCTGCCTTCTACTCCTCTTGGGTACATTAGCT
>JAPYYD010005172.1:0-12406 GCA_028551405.1 Uromys caudimaculatus | reverse complement strand
AGGAACATGGTATGTACTCACTGATAAGTGGATATTAGCCCAAAAGTTTAGAATGCCCACGTTTCACTGAACAGTAACCGCTGGACTGAGTTGAGGTCCCAGATGGAGGAGTTGGAGAAAGGACTGAAGGAGTTGAGGGAGTTCGCAGCCCCATGGAGGGAGCAACAGAGCCAATGGGCCTGACACCCCCCCCCTGGTCATCCTGAAGTTTGGACCACCAACCAAAGAATACACATCTATTGACCCATGGTTTGGACCACATATGAGGCAGAGGATGACCTCGATGGCCATCAGGGAGAGAGGAGAGACCCTTGGGCCTGAGTGTGTTAGAGGCCCCAGTAAAGGGGAATGTCAAGGTGGGAGTAGGGGGGATGGGTGGGCGGGTGGGTGGGAGGTGGAATTCCCTCATAGAGGTAGCGATGAGGAGGGGATAGGGGGCTTCCAAAGAGGAGACCCAGAAAAGGGGAAACATTGGAAATGTAAATAAAGTATCAAAAATAAAAAAATAAATTAATTAAAAAATAAACTTTAATTGTAAGGTATATATATATATATTTTCTAATTTTCACAAAGTAAAACATACAGTCCTTGTCTTAAAATACTAGTACACTACAGATTTACATTGCTATCAGTTTTAGTCTACTTCTAAAATAGATGTCATATAGTTCCAGAGCCAATTCTACAGAGTAGCTTCTGAAAGTTAATTTTAAAACTTGTCTCTTTAAAGTTCCCATTACTATTCTCTGTTTTCTATTAGGTGTTAGATAGTTCCCTACTGGCCTGCAGCTCAAACGTACTCCAGAAAAATGTAATCTCTTGCCTTGTTTTTGTATATTTTTCTCGGTACTTATGTAGTTCACTTAACATGTCCCAAAAATATGCATAGCAAAGTTCAGCAACTCATTACACTGTTGTCTTATTAAATTTGTTAAATACTAACAATTTTAAAAAGCATTAAAAATAAGTGTTCTATATTACATAATTAACCAACTTTAAATTAATCAGGTAGAAAAATCAGATTAAAAACCAGGATATGTTTGTGTCTTTTACTTAGATACATGTATGTATACCCTATAGAGGTCAGAAGAGTGCATCAGATCCTTAGGAAGTGGAACTACAGAGAGTTGTAAGCCCTCATGTGAGAATGAACCTGGGTGCTCTTAAAGAGTGACAAGTCCTCTTAACTAAGCTCTCTCTAACCCTTAAACTGTTCAGCTTAAAATCACTTATTTCAACATCAGTTGCCTTAATGATAAGCTTCAAACTCTTAAACTAGAATGTAAATTCCTTCAAGAGATAAATGAAATTTTGTGTAGTATTAAGTCTAATAAAATTTACCTATCCATTTCATGATCTGGCAATTGTTCACCAATCTGAGATTATTTCTTCTTTATACTGACTGCTTAAATGGCACACTAGTAAATCTGCACTACATTGTATTTCCTAGAAATTTCCATTTTCTTTGTTAATTTGAAGGTGTGAAATATTTTTCTTGTGTTAATCTCTTTCCTTGATTGCCACAAGCCACGTCAACATAACAACACAAAATATTTGTGTTTAACAGAGAAGTTACCATCCCCAAAAAGTGTTTGCTATTACTAGATACTTCACACAATTCTAAAGGACAGCTATGTAGTTATAAAATATTTGAGTGGTTATAACGTTTATAATAACATTTATAACATTTATAATATAACATTTATAACAGAGAATTGTCTGTAGTGTATGGTTCTAAACAGAAACAACAAAAAGCCTCATTCATAAATTTTTACTTATAAGATCAAAATAATAGAGGCAAAGTTAGGATAATAAATAAAATGTTATAACAGATTAGGTTTAGATAGTCGGTTATAGAGTAATTACATATATGTACTTTTAAAATTAACAAATTTAGATAGTGCTTGCATTTTGCATATGTCAAAAATATATTTGAAAAGCTTTACATATTTCATTCAGCAGAATATTTAGGAACCATCTTTGTATCTCCAGCAAGAACTTAAAGGTTTTAGCAGAAAATAGGAACAAAAATATAAGGAATCAATAAGTTTGCTATATGGAACTGTTTAAATAAAGTTTATTATGAATTATGGCTGGCATAAACACTTGTGGTAATGAAAATTAACTTTTATGACCTCATCTGTGTTTTGGTAAATCAAACATTGAATATTGAGACAAGAAGTGAATAAGAAAAAGGCAATTTTTTTATTGTGGTGGATTGTTTTGAGACAAAAAACCACCGTGCTATCGTTTCAAATATGGAAGAATCTAGTATGTTGAGGTATGTTGTGTTAGTTTAGATTAATTTCATAGATTAGTGCATTGGGATGATTATTAATGTTGTTTTTGGCTGAAAAAGACATAGCTGTCAAATTACAGAATCATGACAAAATAGTAGAACCCACTTAAAAATGTGTAACCTATTGCTTTTATTGCTAATAGAAGATATGATTGATCATTTCAGTTAAATATTAAATCATATCTAAAAGGCTGTCAGTGACCGCCATTTCACACTATTAGAACTTCCTGTCATTTAGTGTGCTTTGATTCAATTCCAAATTCCATATTCATTTTATTATGTTAATTTTTTTGTTAGCTAAGTACTATATTCTCACTCTAAAATATTGAAACAATTCAAACACCTATAGAGTAAAAGGTGTGTATTTCCTCACAATTCTCATAACTTCCTTTCCTAAATGAGTGTTTTTCTTTAAGTGATAGCTATCACTAAGTTTCATATATGTTTTTCCAAAATGTTGCTTATGTAGTTATATATACACATATGCACAAACCCTCATGTACTTTCATATATATATATTTGTAAAAATATATTTATATAAATACATATATTTGCATTTGTATGTATATGTAAACATATATAAACATACACAAAAATGTCTTCATTTACATATACTCATACATTTTTTAAAATTGCATTATCTTGTATATAGCATTCTACAATTTAATTTACCTGTGATATTCTTTAACCATGTCAGTACAAACAAAATAATTTCTCTTTGTCTCTATTACATTTCAGTTAATAATATCAATGCACGAGATGTCACTAATCATTCTCCTTTTTGATAATTGTAATGATTTATTTATTTTTATTTTATTGCATGGATGTTTTGCCCACATGGATTCAAAAGCCTTTGGAGAACAGTATAAGGAATCAGATACTGTGAAACTGGAGTCACAGACAGATTTTAATAGCTATGTGGGAACTAGGAAACCAAACAAGGTTCTCTGTAAACGCAACAGGTGCTTGTAAGTGCTGAAGCAGCTATTCAAATTCTTGATTAACAGGTATTGATGCTGATTTGCTTATTAGTTAGTATTTTCCTACATAAATCCTGTGGTAAACATACTTATAAATGTTACTTTAGGTTCAAGTTCAAATATTTCTTACAGTTTTATACAGAATATTATTGCTAGGTTGGTCCACTTTTATCTTTAAAACATACTGCCAAAATGTCCGTCAGAATTCTATCCCAGCGAATAACTGATGGAAGTATCCATTTCTGCAACTCGCATCAACCATGCAGAGTTTTCATGGATGGAGATGGGTTGTTTCTTTTATCATCGATTAGTAGGCACATGTTTCATGTTTTAGGTCATTAAATTTTGGGTTAACTGTGATGAGTATATAAATAAATAAGTATCATCTTTCAACACCTTCACTTTACACATTATTCTCACTTTCCTTTCAGATTTCAGACCAGAGTCCACAATAATTCTTTGCTTTGTTCCTGTACACTTAAGGTTGTTCTAGCTTCCTCCAAGAGTCTCTCTCTCTCTCTCTCTCTCTCTCTCTCTCTCTCTCTCTCTCTCTCTCAGTATCATATAGATTAATGTATATTTTCCTTATGGGTAGACTTTGGTACTGTTTTTTCAATAAACTAATGTGTATTCTATGTGCTTCCTGATTTTCTAGACCTGTGGATTGATGTTAATCAATAATTTAGTAAAAATTTCTCACTTTCTAGGGCTGAAGATGTTGCTCAGTCACAGAACACTAAATTAGTATGTGCATGACCCTGATATTAAGCAACAGTAACATACTACTGTGTTATCCCTCTACACTAGAATGAAGGCCATTATGGCAGATGATATTCTATAGAAAGTTGAAAGAAGCATATCCTGCAGGAAATTTTATAAAATAAATTGATATTCTAGTCATTGTTTCCCCAGCACAACTTGCATTCAACGTCTTGTTTAAGTTGAGGTCCACACCAGGAGAGGATTCCCATGTCCTATACTGTCTGGAACAAGGCCAAGAATGTGAGACTTGATATTCTAGAGATCTAGGGTGGAACCAAACAGGACTGGTTAAAAAAAAAAAAGAAAATGAAAAAAACCACAACAACAACAATGAAATAATCCCTAATGATATTCTTCTATACTCATAGCAATCATCACCAGATTGATTTCTTCAAGCAGCAAATGGGACTCAGACACTTTGGAGAAAAAGAGTCTAAATTGGAGATTCCCATGGTCCCTTCTCTTCTAACTCCAGGAACCCCACAGAAGTTAAGGAGGAAATATTGTAGGAGCCAGAGGGGATGGATGATACTATGATAACATGGCTGACTAAACCAACTAGGCAGTGCTCACACTAACTCACAGAGACTAATGCCATAAGCACAGGGCCTACTTGGTTCTATATCAGGTCCTCTGCATATATATTATGGTTGTTAGCCTAGTATTTTTGTGTGAAAATTCACAGTGGGAATATGTGTGTCTCTGACTCAATTTCCTGCTCTTATGAAATATTTCCTATCAGGTTGCTTTGTCCAGTCTCAAATATAAGGTGCAGTGGGTTAAATATGCTTATCCTAGGGAGTGGCACTATTAAGAGGTATGGCATTGTTGGAGTAGGTATAGCCTTGTTAGAGGAAGTGTGTTATTTTGTGCATGGGTTTGATATCCTCCTCTTAGAGTCTGGAAGACAGTCTTCTCCTGACTGTCTTTTGATCAAGATGTAGATCTCTAGGCTTTCTTCCTAGCACTATGTCAGCCTGGACACTGCCATGCTTCCTAGCACAATGAAAATGAACTGAATATCTGAACCTGCAAGCCAGTCCCAATTAAATGTTTTCCCTTATCAGTGTTGCCTTGATCATGGTATTCCTTCTCAACGATGGAAACCCAAACTAACACATGAGGGCTTTTATCTTGTTCTGCTGTATTTTGTTTTGCACTCTTTGGCTGTTTTCTCTTGGAGACCTGCTCTTTTCTGAAGAGGAAGTTCAGGAACAGTGTATGTTCAGGAAAAGGGAGCTTAAAAGAATGGAGGGAGGGAAAACTGGTTGAGATGTATTACATAAGAGAAAAAAGAATTTTAAATTTAAAAAAGAGAAAAAATAGGTTGCTAACATGAGGTAGGGTGAAACAACAGTATGGCCTAAGGGGAGGTAAACTTCTCATCTTATAGGAAAGTTCATTAAATTCAGAACATAAACAGATAAATAGCTTTATTCATTGAAAATGACCAGATTTACAAAGTCCCTCCTTCAAGCATTTAAAAGTAATAAGTGTCCCAGCCTGCGGGGTATTCAGCGTGATCCTGAGAAGGGAACTGACAGATAAAAGAGACAAGAGACAGAGATACCTGGGAGTAGGTCAGAATCCCTCTGATCGAACTCAAATTTTAATTTCTTCACCAACAATTTATAATAAAAAACGATAAAGAAACTTTAAACAATATAGCCAAGACTTAGACAAAGCAACAGAGATGGGAAAATTCCAAGGAGTTACAGACTCCTACCCACAAGGATATAGACATGTTACCAAGGCAACCACCCATATTCTGCCAGCCACCTGACCTCAAAGGAGTCACCCTGACCTGGGAAAGAATCCATCTCTTGAGAGACAGAAACTAAACAAAATCCTAAAGCTCAGAAAATAGCACCCTTGGCCTATTGTTATTTCCAAGGCTAACTTTAACACAAAATGGCTTCACTCAGGCTAATAAGAAGGTTGCAAATCCATTGGTTCCCGGCAAACAAGGACAGCTGAGAGACACTGTCAGACCTGTCAACCTAACTAGAAGAGTCTGAGCCAAAATGGATTGCTTTGACAAAAGTCATACAAACTGAGATATCAGAAAAGAATATACTTCAACTTGTTGAGATGCCTGCAGGTTGTGCAGTTCACTTCAGGCCTCTAGCTTCAGTGAGATATACATTCCAGGGATGGCATTTTCTCCCAATATTTCTGCTTCTGAAAGGAACTCCTCACCCATATTCTTATAAACAACTCAAATAAAACTGAGTTATTCACAAAGCTGTATCTTGGTTCATATTTAGAATCTGGTCTTTCAGCAGTACTCGATTGGGTCATGTCTCCCCAGGAGTATATAAGTTTCACAAAATACAAATGCCTTTCTTAGCTCTGTCCCTTCAATATCATTTGCTGTGTTGGCCAAGCTCTTTGTTTTACAATTATGCATGTGTTTAGTATTTTATAGTTGTCCTGCAGTTGATTGCTTTTATTATTTTTATCTTTCTCTACCAGAAAAATTTATGATTCCCAATTCTTTTACATATTGTTAAATTCCTGTGTCTCTGCCAGTTTTTCTCTTCATAAATATTTTTTTTCATTTTCAATGCATGCCCTTAAGATATTAGTGTTTTTGTAAAACTCCTATCAATTGTAGAAAATGTGTTATATCACAGCACAGACACTTCACAGTATTTCTGAGCTTAGAACATTCTTTATCATTTTTTTTGTGAAAATTTCAAATGCTGCATACATAATTGTACTGGTTGGGTTTTTTTTTTGTGTGTGTGTGTGTTAAATTGACACAAGTTAGAGGTATAAGAGAAGGAGTCTCAGCTGAGAAAATGACTCCATGATATATAGCTGTAAGGAATTTTTTCAATTAATGATCAACCAATGGGGGAGGTCCCAGCCCGTGGTGAATGGTGCTATTCCTGGGCTTATGGTTCAGGGTTCTATAAGAAGGCAGGGTGAGCAAGCAATAGGAAGGAAATAAGCCAGTAAGCAGCACCCTCCCATGGCCTCTGTATCTGTTCTTGCCTCAGGTTCCTTCCATGTTTGAGTTCCTGTTCTTCCTTGTAGGCTTAGATTTTTTTCAAAATGTTATTTATTTAGTGTTCTTTAATGCTTCAATCTTTCTTCTAACCCACTGACCAGACATAGGGGCAAAAAAAAGATTAATAGGAAAAGAGTATTGTGGATCTGTTCAAAAGTAGTTCATTGGAGGCAATTTTACTATTCTTGGTCAGAATACCAGCAGTACAGTTCAATAGAAAGCATCAAACACAAATCAGTAGGGTTGGCATATATATATATATATATATATATATATATATATATATATATATATATATACACACACACAGAGAGAGAGAGAGAGAGAGAGAGAGAGAGAGGGAGGGAGAGAGACAGAGACAGAGAGACAGAGACAGAGAGACAGAGACAGAGAGACAGAGAGAGACAGAGAGAGACAGAGAGAGAGACAGAGAGAGAGAGAGTTGTAGAGTTGAATATACTGTTGTTTCTTCTCATATTTTCTGATACTTATTTTCTTGTTTAAGTTTAACCAGAATTTCTGTGCTGCTGCATTTTAATTTTGTAGTTCTTCACATTTGCATTTTAGACTGTGTGTGTGTATTTTTGTGTATCTAGTTATATGCAAGTAGAACGTATCTATATAGCTAAAAATAGTAAACATGTATGTATGAATTTTAGGCCTGGGTTCAGAAATGAGGCACTTAGAAGTGAGGTATGTAACTTAAATGGCCCCGATGTTATAGTACCATTACCCTTCATTAAGTAATCAGTACTGTAAATAGTGTGATTATTATTTTCTTTGTTTCCTTCTTTTCTCTTGTACTGTTTTTAGCATTGTTGTTACTATTGATTTTGTTGGCAGTGGATGTTGTATGTGCTTATGTGTATGTAATATATGTATGTGCACAAATGTGCATTCCTGGAAATATGCTTGTCAAGGACAGACATTGGTGTTAGGTATTTTCTTCCATCATTTTTCTCCTCATATATTGAGATACAGTCTCTCACTGAATGTGGAGTTTTTCATTTAATCTATACTGGTAAGCTCACAAGCTCTAGGGATCCTCTTTGTACACTACCAACACTGGGACAACAATTGTGTTCTGCCATGTTGGATTTTACAGACTGAGATTTTTGTACAGGGAATTGAAGAATGTCAAGTTCTAAATCTGCTTTGTACACCAGTAGCTAGCAACCCAAGAAAGTCTCGTTGTTGATAGTTTCAGTAGATTGTCTGTACTCATTTATAGTGGAAACTAGCCATAAAGTAGAGTATAACCATGCTACAATCCACAGACCCAAAGAATCTAAGTAATATGGAGGTGCAAAGGGTAGATGCTTGAATCTTATTGAGAAAATAAAAAATATAGAAATCAGGGGTGATTGGAGGGAAAGGGCTGGGTAGGGAAAGATTTGGGGATGTGAACAGGAGGGATCAAGTAAGGGGAGCATGGAGGGAGAGAGTAGTGGGAGAGGCAACTGGAATGGGAGGCATCTCTGGGCCGAGCTAGAAACCTAAGACAATGGAATCTCCCAGAATTCTCTGAGGTCAACACTAGCTAAGATTTCTAACAATGGGAGATATGGAGCCAGAACTAAACATCTCCTGCAACCATGCAAGATTTCCAATGGAGGAACTGGGACACCAAACCAGCCACAAAACCTTCGTCCCACAATTTGTCCTGCCTACAAGACATGCTAGGATAAAGATAGAATAGAAATTGAGGGAAGGGCCAACCAATGACTGGCCCAGCTTGAGACCATATGCCTTTAGAGAAAGTCTACCACTGACACTATTAATGATATTCTGCTATACTTACAGAAGACAGGAGCCTAGTATCAAAAGGGGTTTCATACAGCAACTGATGGAAACTGATGCCACAGCCAAACAATGGGAGGTTGGGGAATCCTGTGGACAATGAGGAGGAAGAACTGAAGGAGCCACACGGGTCAAAGACACTACCAGAACACCTACAGAATCAACTTACCTGGGCCCATAGGAACCCACAGAGTCTGAACTGCCAACCAGAGTGTATGCCCAGGATGGATCTAGGCCCACTTACACATATAATAGATATGTAGCTGAGACTTCATGTAGGACTCCTAATAGCAGGATGAGGGGCTTTCTCTTAATCTGCTGCCTGCCTTTGAACCCCTTTTCCCTAACTTGGCTTCTTTGTCTAACCTCAATATGAGAAGATGTGAGTTGTCTTATTACAACTTGAAATACCAGGGCTAGTTGATATCCATGAGAGGCCTCCCCTTTTCTGAGGAAAAAGGTAGGAGGGGCAGATGGAACAGAAGGGAGGGTGAGAGGGAGATGCTGGAAGGAGAGAAGGGAAGGAGAGCTGTCTTCAGGATGTAACTTAAATAAATAACTAAATAATAAATAAAAACCAAAAATAGCATTAGTTGAAATTTAGACTATTTGAAATTTAGAATCTGTAGACTCGGATTCTAATTCAGATATTCAAGCCGTCTACTATAAAACTAGAAAAACTTGATGTTGTAGAAAATATTCAAAGTGAGGGTTCTAGAGAATTTTTTCTTGGTAAGATGAAGCTGATTTTCTTCTTGTTATTTATTAAATCATTCAGCTCATTAGATGATGTCTATCTATCATATTGAAGGTAAATTTAGTCACAATATTTCAGCCAGATTTATTATACTATATCCCCAAAACATCCCCATCGAAATATATGAATAATGTTGAGGAAAATATGTGATCACATTATGGACCAGCAATATTGACACATAACATTAAAATTTCTATTACATGCTATTTTTGTCCCTTGCTATGTTATTACAGATCACATTTGTTAGTAAATGTCAAAGTAGTCATTTTCAGGATTTCATTCAAATACTGTGTCACAATGGTTGACAGTCTTTTGGCTTGACTCATGTATTTATGCATAAATGGACATAGACATTTTATTATATCTTTTTGGACATGCATATACAGAAGAATTTTTGTGGTGCTGGATATTGAAACCAGTCAGTCAAAAATCTCTGCCAGTGTGCTACACCTATAATCCTGTAAGAGTTATTTTAAGTAAAACTAGAAGAGGAAATGCTGAGTTAGAATGTATAGAGGTGCTCTGCTGACTAAGTAACAGCAAACTATGCTTCAATGTTGTTTAAAACAGTATATAAATTCCTCTAATTTCATCTAGATTGTTTTATTCTTACCCATAATCTTGGGATCAGTGGTCTGAATGACAGCAAATCACTGATTCTTTATTATAGCTTTTGAGGTTTATACTTTGCATTAGAATCTCATCCTTGTACCAAAATTATAAAAATTAAACTTTATTTTTTATACTACTTACTTTAAATATATAAATTTTATCACATTAGTGTATTATGGTATGCTTTAAGTAGGTTTTGAATTAATTTTCTACAAGTAGTCAACTCTTCCTGTATAGTTTATTTGACATACAATATTTCTATAGCTGTATAAATAATTACCTTTATTGGAAATGTCCAACAAACAAAAAGAAATGAAGAAAATATCAAGATATATAACATATTTCTGAATGTAAAATTTGCCTGATGCATCTACAATCTGTAAGTTATTAATAACAAAACACTTTAGAAACACTAGAAAAATATTTAAAATTTATGTAGAATATAAAATGGATCAAGTTCTCATGAGGAAAATTTCAAGAATTGTTGGCTGTACAGTTAAGAGCATATATTGCTCTTTCTTAGAGGTCCTCTGTGTTTGGTTCTCAGGAACCATATGGTGGTCCAAAACTGTCTATAAGTCTATTTAAAGAGAATCTGACATACTCTTGTGACCCCCATGTGCACACTGGACATTTCTTGGATACAAAAGAGATGACACAGCAGTTAGAGCACTTATTGTTCTTGTGGATGTCTGGGATTCAGTTTCCAGCACCCACACAACAGCTCACAGTCATCTGTTCCACCACCTCCAGGGTTTCTGATACCTGTTTGGCTTACATAGGCACTGCATATATGCAGCATACACGCATGCAGGTATACATGTAGCACACATGTATACATGTAAACAAAGCACACACATAAAGTAAATATACTTAAAAATAGAGATAGGGATTAGAGTAATGGCTCAGCAATTAAGAACATTGTCCTTTTGAGAACTGAAGTTCAGTTCCTAATGCCCATATGATAGCTCACAACTATCTATATCTCTAAGTTTAAATGATCTAATGACATCTTTTCGTCTCCTTAGGCACAGATATTCATGCACATAAAAACTACAAAATCTCATAGGTTTTGAAAGTTAAAATTTTTCTATTATATTCTTCTAGTATATTTTATTAGACACTGATGAATATATTTAGTTATTCAGTTATTTTAAAAAATCATTTTTGATGTATATTCTTTGTTCCAAAAATGAGATACTTATTTATATGCTCAATTATTTAAAAAGCTATTGAATTATTATATTCCTAAAAAGTTTTGCTAAATTTTCAGATATTCTTTAGCATTTCAACTGATATAATTAAGAAGATTTCAGGAATATAGCATATCTGCAAAACTTTTATATTCATCATAAATTCTTATTTTCTTTAATTTTATTTGGTAAGGTCCATGGCTTTCTCTACAGTTTCAAATTTGTTAGACATGGGATGAATGATTTGTTTTTGATATTAGAGGGAATTCTTTCTGAAGATGATCAGTCATATATAATTATTATATTACTTGTAATATTTCCAATATCTGATCAGTAACAGTACTTAAGTGTTTCTATATTGGTATAAATGCTTTTAATATTTCATTAATAATGGTAATGTAATACTACTCTTTGAATATTATATAAAAATATCATCCAATACACTAAAGCGTAGTAACACAATTAATTCAATTTCATTGTTTATTCAATTTCTTTGTTTTTTTTTTTGATAAACTGTACCTTCCTGGTTTTGGTATTCTGGACAATTAATAGCTTACTGTCTTCCATTTTATTTATTTATTTTTTTTTTGTTTTTTTTGTTTTTTTTGTTTTTTTTTTTGTTTGTTTGTTTTTTTGTTTTTGTTTTTGTTTTTGTTTTGTTTTTTTTTATTTATTTTTTGATATTTTATTTACATTTCCGATGATTCCCCTTTTCTTTAGAAACCCCGTGTCCCCTCCCCCTCCCCGCCTCTGTGAGGGAATTCCTCCTCCCACCTACCCGCCCACCCATTCCCATATTCCCACCTTGACATTCCCTTTTACTGGGGCCCCTAGCACCCTCAGGCCCAAGGTCCTCTCCTTTCTCCCTGGTGGCCATCGAGGTGATTCTTCTGCCTCATATGTAGTTCAAATCATGGGTCAATAGATGTGTATTCTTTGGTTAGTGGTCTGAACTAGAGGACGACCAGGGGGAGGGTCAGGCCCATTGAT
>JAPYYD010005171.1:0-12406 GCA_028551405.1 Uromys caudimaculatus | reverse complement strand
GTCTGCCTTCAACTTCTTTTGGATTCATCCCCTGAGACTGTTGAACTCGACCAGGAGTTCCTTTCCAAGTAAACCTGCTGTTGGCATCAGAACTTGTTTACAGTCTCCTAATCCAGGAATGAACCAAGGCATCAAGGGCCCTAATGTGTCTGTTGCCATGGCAACCGCCACACATTCCTGACATGAACCTAACCTGCATATCTCATCTGTGAGACTCACCTGTGCACAGTCTTGCACATGATTAAGTCCCACCCCAAATAAAATGCAGAGACCCTAATCCCTCACCCCTTCTTCTTTGTTCCTTCTTTCCTATTACTTCTCTTCCCCATTTCTACCAATAAACCTCTTCTCGTGGAGCTGGGCTGGCCTGGTGTGATCTGTCTGGATAAGAGTAGCCTTCTAACATAAGAGTT
This sequence comes from Uromys caudimaculatus, assembly GCA_028551405.1. Taxonomy (NCBI): domain Eukaryota; kingdom Metazoa; phylum Chordata; class Mammalia; order Rodentia; family Muridae; genus Uromys; species Uromys caudimaculatus. The sequence continues at coordinate 11,993 of JAPYYD010005171.1, read as the reverse complement.
GGTGGGGAGACATAGGGAATAATAGCGATGACCACGGTGTGCCTGCAGCAAACACTGCCGTGGCCACAGCCACCACCTCTGGTGACTGAGACCTGCTGGCCACAGCCACCACATGGGTTTCTGCCACCACCTTCCTAGAACTATCTTCAGTGAACCTCATTTATTTACCTCATTCTTCCTCATTCTCAATTGAAATTACAGAAGAGCATCAGTAACAAAGAAAAAGTTGTTCTCTTATTTTAAAAAGTGAAATAATATTCAGTGTCTTACCTATAACAGTTAGGTTCCTGTAGGTCTCCAGCATCACATCTTTGTAGAGACTTTTCTGTGAAGGATCCAGCAAAGCCCATTCTTCTTGAGTGAAGTTCACATGCACATCATCATAGGTCACTGTATTCTAAAATATCCCACACATGTGTACAACAGAAACCATGATACTGACAACAGTGTAATGTATGCACAACTCACATTATATTCATATAATTCTGGTGCTTTACCCACTTATTTCTTGACCCAGTTCTAATGTAATCACCAAGTCATTTTAGAAGGAACTGAATAATGAGGTTCACCTCTGTCATTTCTTTGCTCTTTGAAAAGGATTTAGCCTGACAAGAGAAATGCAAATTACCAAAGAAAGAGAGAGACAGAGAGAGAGAGAGAGAAAGACAGAGAGAGAGAGGCAGAGAGAGAGAGAGAGACAGAGACAGAGACAGAGAGAGAGATAGAGACAGAAAAACAATACTGAGAACATACCAGAGAAATTATATGAACAATGCTAACTACAAAAAATGATGGGCAAGCTGGGTGTATTGACTCATGCCTGCTTGAACCCCAGCATTCAGGAGGCAGAGGAGGTGTATCTCCTTGAGTTGTGTGCTAACCTGGTCTGTCCAGGAGATCCAGGAGTTCACATTCAGAGCCTGTCTCTTCTGTAAAAATCAATCAAACAAGAAAGAGAGAAAGAACTCAGAGGTTGTTACTTAAGTTCCTACAAAGAATTATACTTTCACTCCACTTCTGTATTCATCTTGTAGAATCCTAAAGTGCCCTGGGTTAACCTGAAACATGGATGAGATCTCACTAAAAGGGAGTACATGTTTCAATAGTTACAAATGGACAGAAGAAAATATTAGCAATGTAAATGTTGATCCTAAGTGAATAACAGGGCAGGAGAGATGGCTCAGCAGGGAAGAGCCCTTGCTGGTTTTGCAAATTGTGCTTAATTGTAAGTACTTACAAAGGGGATCACAACTATCCATTACACCAAGTTATGAATTCTGAGGACATCTTCTGACTACTATAAGGACCAAGTATACATGAGGTGCACATTCATGTTTACAAGGAAAGTACTAACATTTATTTTTTTAAAAAGCAAAAAAATTACAAGTAAGGAGAATTATGTGCAGCTGTAATTCAATGACTCAAAAATCTTAGGCAGTAAAGCTCAGCCAGTAAAGCACAGCCAGTAAGGCTAAGGCAGAATTAATGTCAATGAATACATGCCATCCTAAGAAATAGAATATCCTCTCTCCCACATTTCAAAATTCATAACCCGGATGAAGATCAACACAACAGCATATGGTTAACATGTACCAAAACCTACATTCTATTCCATGTTCTACATACCTACTTTCAGGACAGCCAGGGCTACACAAATAGACTTGGCCTTCAAAAACAAAAACAAAAGCAACAAAACTAAAAATAGAAAAAAACCCACCAGGCTCACGAAATAGCTTAGCACTGAAGAACAATTGCTTCTACTGTATCTTATGTGATTTAGTGATACAGTCTATCATGGTGAAGGCAAGACAAAATGAGAAAGAAGCTGATTGATCAGGTTCAACCACAACACACTACACACACACACACACACAGAAAAGTGGCTGTGGTCAAAGAAGAAACAAATGGAAAGAAATCACATTCAAGGATCTCTTTCTCCACTATCCTTGTTTCTCTCCTATCTGGTGTTAGGGGGTGAAACCAGGGCAGGGGAAGAGTCGGGGATACAGGGTGGAAATAAGAAGAAACCACAAAGTAGCAAAGACCTGCCACACTGGTTAATGCTAAAAGAGCAGCCACTCTAGGATGGATTTTGCATTCCATGTTTGCTGTCACCCTTAAGCCTCTTTTAGGTTAAGGTCCCAGGTTATGTTTTGAACAATTTGAAATATGGACTGGTGACTGCACATCTAGCCACTTAGACAGATGGGAGATTTACACAACAAAGAGACTCTGAGAATTATTTCTTAAGAATGCTAGTGCCCTAAAACAGCAGGTCATTCATTTTTCAGTGACAGGTTCCTAAGTGGAAGGCCCCAGATGGTGAAAAACAGAGGAAAAAGGATTAGGAGAAAGTATAAAAGCTAGGGGTGGGGAGGTCTTGCATGAGCTTTGTCTTATGCTAAGAAATCTTAAGAAGAATACCGTCTTGTATACTCCTTGTATGGGGAAATGGAAGGAAATGGGAAATGTTTATGAAGTCAGCAGAAATATCCTACAAGGGGACACACGCACAAAGTCATCTAATCAAACAATGCTATACAAGGGGACCTCAGTATATCTCAAATCATTACTGACCAAGCCTATAGTGGCCTTAGGACTGATAATCACAGCCTCATGTGGTGGCAGGAGTTGTGTTCTCAGAATCTGAAGCAAGCCCTCCCAAAGACCCTGGCCCCAGACATTACCACCTCTACCAAGCATATCCCTGGTTTAAGAGAGGGAGCTCTGTTTGATCTCTGTATCTCAGGGCTTCAGGGAAAGCTTACAAGTTCTAGGCCCCACAGACTGTTTCTGGCTCTGTGTGGCATGTTCCCACATTTCAGAAGGAGCTATGCCATTCTCCATACATGGAGACCTCAGGGAAAGCCTGGCTTGATCAGGCCACTACTCTGTACAACACTGTTTTTCCTTTCCAAATGGCTGTCACCAGGTGTCATCTTGCCCATATGGCAGATCTATGCTCTTCTCAAGAAGAAAACTGAATCTTTGTGGCATACCAGGCCTTAATGTTGATTGTGATCCTGTAATGGCCTACTGTGCAGCTTGTTAGAAGTCTGCTCTTTGATATAGGGATGGGCCTAGTGGCCTAGTTGTAAATCGGGGTTTTTACTTTGTGGTGGTTTGAAGCCATATTTCTGGACCATCTCCTGGTGAACAAGCATGTGTGGCCTAGCATTCTAGTCTCTAAAGGCCTGGTTAGCAAGGTACTTAACTGTGAGGTGTTTTACAGGCAGTCCTCAATCAGCTAAATTCTTCTTGGTGTCACTATCGCCTAAGCATTCGTAAATCCTTTACATCATCAATTCTACTCTTTTACATCACAACTTGAAACTGGACTGCTACCCAACACATGAGAAGTATATTGCAAACTCTAAAAAATTAATTCCAAATGGATCGTACACATTCAGATTAAATGCTAAGGGCAGAACTTGTAAAAATCTACGGCTCTCCCACTTTGGCATACTACCAAGGACGTTTCTCCACACAAGCCGCTGTTCCAAATACTCTGAGCAGATGCAGCCTCCATAGTGAAGTTACCTGGATCCAGTGAGTGACTAGGACCACAGGGGACTTTACAGGAGGAGCATGGCAGCAACCTGTTCACACCCAGCCCAGTGAAAGACCCTCCACACCAACTCCCACCGCTCAGCGCCCTGTTCCTTCCTGTGGTTTGCAGTGACCCTGTGCTCACCATGTCGCAACTTCGGGGCTTGCCTGGGCGCGCCTCACAGCATCCAGCCCCAGGGCTCATAGAACTTCACACAAAAGTAGTCAAACATGCTCAGCTCCGACTTGCAACCTACCTCGTGCCAGCCGGAAGAACCCTCCTCCCCTTCTGACTGGCAGGTCTGCATGAAAGTTCTCATTGGCCACTGAGCCGTGAGTGACATAAGCACCTCCTTTAGTATTAGAGTATGCCTAGGAAACAAACAAACCAGAGAGGTTCCCTGGCCAGCCTTCAAGTCCAGAGTCAGACCCTTTCAAAAAGTACGGAGATTTACATTTCCATAGCACTTGTGCCTGTCCTCCAATAAATACCCGACCTACACTTCTGCCTTCCCACCCTGCCCTGAGGAGGACCAGTCAGACTAGTTTTCACCACTCAGCCGCCTGCTCCTCCCCTTTGAGAGCAGTGACTCAAGGTCAACAGGTCCTGAGTTCAGAGATTGCCTGAGCTCCCTTCACAGGACTCACTAGGCGCTTCCCCTCCTTCCTCCTGGAGTCAGGGTAGAGAGCTTGCATAGCACATTACTCAACTTACAGGGGATTTAGCAATCTGTCCCACAAGTGAAGGGTGCCCAGAATATTAACAATTAAAGACAGATTTTAGGAAACAAGAGTTTTATTTTATGGCTTCATGCTGTCCGGGTTCAGGTAAATTGCAGTTACTTCTCACCTCCTAGATATGAGACAAGGCTGGGAGAAAATCAGGAAACATGACAAACACTGTGGAGCCCTAATATTGTTAGCTGAAAATCTTCTGCAGTGGGGAAGCAAGTTAAAAAAAAAAAAAAATGAAGAAGAACAAGAAGAAAAAAGAAAAGAAAAAAAGAAAACCCACTGCAGTATTAGTGAATGTTCTTTAGATGAACAGATCTGGTAGACTTAATCACTCTGTGTACATAAAAAGTGGATTTATGTGCTGGAGAGATGGCTCAGCTGTTAAGAGCACTAGTTGCTCTTCCAGACATCCTGAGTTCAATTCCCAGCAACCACATGGTGGCTCACAACCATTTGTAATGGGATCTGGTGCCCTCTTCTGGTGTGTCTGGAGACAGCTAAAGTGTACTCATATAAATAAAATAAATTAATCCTTTTTTAAAAAATGGATTTATTTTTAACTGTTAGAATGAGAACTCTCCAATTTGTTTGCAAAGGCACTTAGTGCTATGAACTTTCTTTTTAGGACTGCTTTCATTAAGTCTGCATGTGCTGTGCCTTCATTTTCAGTGAATTCTATATAGTTTTGATTTCTTTATTTCTCCAAAGCACATTCTTGGGCCCTGTCTAGACCTGTGAAAACTGAAGTTTTGCTCTCAGCAGTGTTAAATCCATACTTGCAGGAAACAAGCACAGGTCATTTTCATGTGTTACCTTTCACCAGTTTGGATTGTGGAATTACAGAAGTAATTCCAAAAGAGTATTCTTGCTTCTCTTTAAGGAAAACTAATGTTTGAATAACGATTCAAATAATAGAATACATATGTAATTTTATAAAGCATACCTACATTAATTATATAATACATTAATCATATACAAATTGATATGTAAAAATTTTAAATGTTTAAACATGTTCTCCAAAGCAAAATGAAAGCGTTACCATTTAAGGTGGGTTATTTGTTCAGAGGAAAACAAAGAGGTGTGTCACTTGTCTAAGGCTATTACATTTTTATTCAATTACAATTTATTGTTATTATTTAAATTAATACAAGTCGGTCTGTTGCCTAACCGCATTTTTACTTTTTCATGCAGTATGACCGATTTGCAGAAAGCTCTCATAACATTCAAATAATGTAACTTTCTGCATTTCTATAATATACTAAAATAGCACATTTGCTTATTATCTTTTTAGCAACTCTTGCTACAAAAGCTTGATACTTTCTTCTCCACATACTAACTTCTTTTTTTTTTCGAGACAGGGTTTCTCTGTGTAGCCGTGGCTGTCTTGGAACTCACTCTGTAGACCAGGCTGGCCTCGAACTCAGAAATCCACCTGCCTCGGCCTCCCAAGTGCTGGGATTAAAGGCGTGTGCCACCACTGCCTGGCTTTGCTTCAGCTAAAATCTGTGTTCTTTCTGCTTTGTTTTTTTTTTTTTTTTTCTTTGCTAAGTGTCATGTAGACAAGATGCCTGAAGTTCTCACACCCATCTGACAAATGAGAGTGCATTAAAGATTACAATCAGATTCGAGAAAGAAGTTGGCTGATTGATACTGTCTAGGGTCCCTGATTATCTTGGAAAACCTTCTGGCCAGTAGCAGCTCCTCTGCTGGGGCTTGAGAGATCAAATGATTTAGTCAGCTGAAGCCTTCCCAGCTTTGCCCTTCCAACCAAGGGGCAGACAGAGTCCTAGTCTGGGAAATTTGTATTTAATCGAATTTTCCAGTCTCCCAGAACACTTTCTGTTCCTCTTCCATGGCACAGGGTCCTTTGTTTGCATATTCTATAACACACTCAATGGCCAGTGCAGCCATCTCTACCTCATAGTTGGTAAGTCTCACAGCCAGAAGCCAATCCAACGGAAACAGTAACAAAAATTAAAACAGAAAGTGGCCATGAATCTGAATGCAGTTCATGGAAAGTGATTTTTAAAAAAGAAACAAAAAGTAAAGGATATAAATGCTTCTAAGTATGGTGGAATATGAAGTTTATTATAAATAAAAGCAAAAGCCAGGGACATCCGGGAGTGTCCAGAGTAGACATGACCCTGAGCCTTTTGAAGAGAGGGATGGGTTGGGGAGAGAGGGAAGAGCCAGGCCAAGAGGTTAGAATGGTAAATTATAGATGAAAAGAGCAGGTAACCAAAACGGGTGGACCCCATCAAGAAGCAAGGAAATGTCACTGGTGGTTTATGGCCAGGTGACCTCTATGCTACTGGTCAGAGACCACATTGAATTCTAGGTCTTTTACCTTTAGAACCCACCTCCACGGTCACATGGACTTGGAAAAGAATTTCTATGTAGTCACACCTTAAGATTTATTGTGTACCTAGAATTGGACTGATTGTTGCCTGGAAGTCTTTTCCCCACATTGTACTGTGTTTTAAATATGCTGGCCATAAACTGCCTAGTACTAGACTCCCCCAGTCTGATCCCCCAAGTAAATCTGCACCAAATTTTTATTCTCATCTCTTAGCATGACTTAATTCCCTATCCATGCAAAGATCCAGTCAATAAAAATCTGATGCCCAAGACATCTAGAATGCCTTGGACAGGAAACATTATCAGGAATAGAAAACTTGGGAGTGGAAAACACTTCAAACCTAAGAGTACTGAAGTTTATCATTTCCAGTATAAAAGGCAGCTCACTACTATCAGTATCAGAAGTTCCAAGGGTTCTGACACAATATCCTGGCCTCTCTGGTCAACAAGCATGAAAGGGGTACACAGACGCATATATAAGCAAAATACTCATAGTAATATAAACTTAGTGTTCAAGGTGGGGATAGTACTGCATTTCTTCAATGCAGCACTCAGAACACAAAAGGAGGAAGATCACTGTGCATTTGAGGAAAGCCTGTGCTAAGTAGTTACACATACATGCACACACACACGTGTGTGTGTGTGTGTGTGTGTGTGTGTGTGAAAAGAAAAAAACTAAAAAACATAGATAAAATTGTGACAATACGAAAACCTCTTAAAGCCATTTTAGATGTTTGCCACAAGTGCCCATACAATCAATTTCAAAAATGAATATTGTCAAGCATGGTAGTACATGTAATTAATCCCAGCACTTTGGAGGCACATTCATATCGATGAATTTGTGGCTGCACTGGTCTACATAGTCACTTTCAGAGTATAACACATTTCAAATGGACCTAATTTTTTAAAAAGATGTATATTCTAGTGTCAAAATATGGGAGTAACTGCCAAAATGTTGTGGGGTAAAATTTTATTCTATGGCTGGGAAAAACTTGCAGGCTCCTCTGAAGTAGGAGAGAGAATAGGCCCTGATTAGAAGTGAGAGCCATTTTATATTAAAGCTCAAGACTGAGGGACATACCAAGTGATTACAAAAGTGGAATTTTTTGTAGTTAGTAATTTAGTTAACTACCAGCCAGCTCTCAAAACATACAATGAACAATGGAAAAAATTTACCCTGTGTCCATCTTAAGATTATAAAGGAAGAATAAGTCAAAAGGCAAATTAACTTTTAATTTTAGGATATGCTTAGAGAAAACACCATAGGGAACAATAGAGAAATTAGTCAAATTTTAGCATTAGGTTTAATTAGAAAAAGGAAGAAAAATGGAGTCAGCTGTCCCTTAACAAACCCATTTTTTGATATGTTTTCTTTGTTTGAGACAGAGTCTCATTTAGAACCCCAGGCGACCTTGACTCACTAAGGACACTATAATGTATAATACACAGTGAATCTGTGATAAATAGTAGCATTTATTGAATCCTGTGCCTCTGGACCATCATTCCTCACATGACAGTCTTCTATAGAAGAGGTATCTGAGAAGTTATTTGATATTAGTTTGGTAATAAGTAAAGGAGAATGTTCTTAACAGGGTTGCTTCTTCATGAAAGTTTAGACATGTCAATCTTGTGATCACTCCTTCTAACCTCAAAGGCATGGGGCAGATGCTAACTGCTCTAGAGCTAAAGATAGAAAAAAAATTCCTCCCTGACTTTTATAGTTGGAAGGGGACCTTTTCTGTGTTCTGATCATCAACAGAACACTTCTGTATAGTTACCTTTCTGCTGTTGTCATAAAACACACCATGGTCGAATTATAATAGAAGGAGTCATATTGGGCTTACAGTTCCGAAGGGTTAGAGTCAATGACAGCTGCATAAATGCATGGCAGAAGGAAGAGCTGAGGGCTCACATTTTGAACCCCAGACAAGAGGCAGCAAGAACACTGGGCATGGTCAGAAGCTTTAAAAGCCTCAAATTGCACCCATGTGACACATCACATTTAAAATGGTCATACATGTGCTCCTTCCCAAACAGTTCCACAAACTGAAAAATCAGTGTTCAAAAATATGACTCTATGGAAACCATTCTCCTTTAACCACCAGATGTTTCTTCAATTCTTACTTAAAACTACTTTTTATCCTACCACACGCTACCATAGAATTAATTCAGACTGTTATGTTCCCAACATTCAATGCCAGAGAAGAAACAATTTTATTCCATAAACAAGCAGAGCATAGCAAAGAATGAATAGACCAAAGCAAGACCAAAATCCAGCAGGGAAATCACCAAATCATGTAGCTCCTAGTTCAGCTACTTGAGATTATGATGAAATTGTCTGCACTCCAAAGGACTTATGTATTCCCACTCCTCTAACCCTGTCACCTGAAGCACACACACAGCTTCTTTTAGGGCATCTCCTCTATCTGCCTGCACTTTAGCTGGTCCTCATATGCAGAATCTCTTGTTTTTCATATTCTAGTTTATTTTGTTGAAAGTCATTGGGTGGGTTATAGAGATCATTCAGTTTTAAGAGCTCTGTTAAAACAAGTTTCATTCCTACCACTTACATGATAGTTCACAAAAGTTCTTCAACTACAGGTTCACTGAAACCACATATGTAAATAGCTGGGTATAAGCTGGTACCTGGCATTGATTTGGGTGATTACATCAATGATATAAAAATATACTTCTCTTTTGTAAGGGAATTTGAGAAAGTTATTTAAATTGCTGTCCTCTGTCAGTAACTGCCATCATGTAATATAAGAAAGCAAAGGTATAATCTAGCTGATATTTCCAGGGAAATATTCTATTATAGTAGGAAATATTTGGGAACAGTGTTGGGAACCTGGCTTGAAAATTGTTTGAAGTCAGGAATCAAAGATCAAATAGAAAATCACAAATATAAACCTTGAGAACTTGACAGCAATCTGTTTCACAAAGGAGACTCCATTTCTTAAAGGTTGCACAACTGCATAACCGCATTGTCAGCTTGGGATTCAGTGTTCAAACTCATGAACTCTGGAGATGATTTCACATTCAAACCATACAAGTTAATTCTGGACAACATCCAGAGGAAGCATGACTCCAAGCACTCTAACATGCCATGGATCATAGGATCAGAGGTGAGGAGGACACAACATCTGCCCCAACACCTGGAGTAACTGGAACCAGTGGTATACAGGGACTCAGGAACCCCACCCGGCCACTGGAAAGGGTTCCTTCCAGTATGAGCCACTGCCCTGCGCAGACCTTGGCCATAACTTCACAGCAGTCCTACCACACCCAGAGGAACTTTGACTCCGAGGCTTTCTAATACGCCTAGGATCACATGATCACAGGATCTCAGGAGTTTGGTCACACCAGGATCTCAGGGTCCCAGAGAGAGCTAGACTCTGAGGAGTTCTGACACAACCAGGATCACAGGAAGGACAGGCTCCAGTCAGATATAGCAAGGGCAGATAGCACTAGAGATAACCAGATGGCAAGAGGCAAGCTGAAGAACATAAGCAACAGAAACCAAGGTTATCTAGCATCATCAGAACCCAGTTCTCCCATCATACCAAGTCCTGGATACACCATCACACCAGAAAAGCAAGATTCAGATCTAAAATCACTTCTCATGATGATGATAGAGGACTTTAAGAAAGACATAAATAACTCCCTTAAGGAAACATAGAACACAGGTAAAAGCCCTTACAGAGGAAACACAAAAATCCCTTAAGGAATTACAGGAAAACACAATCGAACAGGTGAAGAAAATGATCAAAACTGTCCAGGATCTAAAAATGGAAATGGAAACAATAAAGAAATCACAAAGAGAGACAACGCTGGAGATAGAAAACCTAGGAAAGAGATCAGGAGTCATAGATGCAAGCATCACCAACAGAATACAAGAGATAGAAGAGAGAATCTCAGGTGCAGAAGATACCATAGAAACCATTGACACAACAGTCAAAGAAAATGCAAAAAGCCAAAATCTCCTTACCCAAAGCATCCAGGAAATCCAAGACAAAATGAGAAGACTGAACTTAAGGAAAATAGATATAGAAGAGAGTGAAGATTCCCAGTTTAAAAGGCCAGTAAACATGTTGAACAAAATTATAGAAGAAAACTTCCCTAACCTAAAGAAAGAAATGCCCATGAACATAAAAGAAGCCTACAGAACCCCAAATAGACTGGACCAGAAAAGAAATTCCTCCCGTCACATAATAATCAAAATACCACATGCACTAAACAAAGAACGAATATTAAAACGAGTAAGGGGAAAAGGTCAAATGACATATACAGGCAGACCTATCAAATTTAAACCAGACTTCTTACCAGAGACCACGAAAGCTAGAAGATCCTCGGCAGATCTCATACAGACCCTAAGAGAACATAAAAGCCAACCCAGGCTACTCCACCCAGCAAAACTCTCAGTTACCAAAGATGGAGAAACCAAGATAGTCCATGACAAAACCAAATTTACAAAATATCTTTCCACAAACCCAGGCCAACAAAGGGGAATAGATGGAAAACACCAATACAAGGAGGGAAACTACACCCTAGAGAAAGCAAGAAAGTAATCTTTTACCAAACTCAAAAGAAGATAACCACATAAACTATCGGTGGGTTCCTCCATGGGGCCAGGAACTAGCTTCCTGGCTGCTTCTTGGATTTTCTCCCTGTCTTCCCTGGAGAAGAGAACCTGCAAGAGCTGCTTGAAGCCATCCCAATTGGGCTTGTGGGTGAACAGCACTGTTTCCAAGAGATTAATTACTGAAAAGGGGAGTTCTGAGTTCTCCAGTTATAAAGGGCAGTAGCGGCAAAGGGCCAATAGTGATGAGGGTGGTTTCCTTGATCACCAACCAGCATGACAACAGCCTCAGTCTCAGGCAAAAGCCCAAGAGTCTCTGTAGCACATCCCCTGCACCCTATATGCCCTCCCCACACACAGTGGAGTTGCCTGTGGCAGGGCTGTCTGGCAGCTCCACCTGAGGAGTTGAATAAGGTGGGGGTGGGAAAATCTCAGGCAAAAACTTCTGCCTGTTTACTGGGAAGAAAAGGTTTAAGCCAAGAGGGTGGGTCCTCTAGGAGGTCTTGCCAGAATACCTCCTAAGGTGTTTGGTCCAAGTGGCCAAATTTGAGTTAGAAAACTACTTTCTCGGGATGGACAGATGGCTCAGCAGTTAAAATCTCCAACTGCACTTCCAAAGGTCATGAGTTCAAATCCCAGCAACCACATGATGGCTCACAACCATCCATAATGAGATCTGATAGCCTCTTCTGGGGTGTCTGAGGACAGCAGGGCTGGAGCGAGAAGAAAAAGTATCTGAAGACAGCTACAGTATACTTACATATAATAAATA
>JAPYYD010005170.1:0-12406 GCA_028551405.1 Uromys caudimaculatus | reverse complement strand
GCACGAGCACCACGGCACTGTGAGCACGAGCACCACGGCACTGTGAGCACGAGCACCAGGGCATTCATGTGGAGGTCAAAGGGCAAGGCTGTGGGCTTGGTTCTCTCCTTCCACCTTTACATGGATCTCAGGGTCAAACTCAGGCTGTTAGGCTACGCAAGTACCTTTACCCTTTGAATCCGTCTAAATGATTCTGAATGATATAAACGTCTATGACTTATTTGGAAGAAAAAATAACACTGTATCAAATACCCATTTTAGAAACAACAACAACAACAAAAAAAGAAGCTAACTAATGTGTTTACCTATACCAGCACTAAGTTTTTAAGAAAGATTTTATTTCTAATGATTTGTATTTGGGAGGCCAGGGAGTATGCATATTCCCTTGGAGGCCAGAAGAGGGCTTCAGATCTCTGGGAGCTGGAGTTACAGGCAGCTGTGAGCCATCAGATGCGGATGCTAGGAACCAAACCTGGATCCTCTGTTAAGAGTGGTCCACGGTCTTCATCACTGAGCCGTCTCTCCAGTCCACCACTCATTACATTTCTTATGAGAGATTCAATGACATCGCAGAGATGGCAAAAAGAAACACATCCCACTCCTAACAGACAGCGCTTTTAAGAGCTTCTCAACGAGTACTTCCTTTTCTTTGACTTTAGCATCTCATCTGCAGCAGAGAGAAGCACATTTGAGTTTTCAAATGCTGGGGCCTACTGTATACAATCTGCCCAGTGCTTTGGTTATAACAAAATCAATCTAGTACAGTAGGGAATGTCAATACACGCCTTTAAATCCCAACATTTAAGCCAGGCAGTGGTGGCGCACGCCTTTAATCCCAGCACTCAGGAGGCAGAGGCAGGCAGATTTCTGAGTTCAGGCCAGCCTGGTCTACAGAGTGAGTTCCAGGACAGCCAGGGCTACACAGAGAAACCCTGTCTCAAAAAAACAAAAACAAAACAAAACAAAAAATCCCAGCATTTAAGAGGCAGAGGCAGGCAGTTTGAGGTCAGCCTAATAATCTACATAGTGAGTTCCAGGGCAGCCAGGGCTATAGGCGAGATACTGTTTCAAAGCCAAATGAACAAATTTGGCACCATGTACCTCCTACTTTGGCACAGTAACATAGTAGGTGATCAGAAGTGCCAAGCTATCACAAAGGGTGCTGCTGACTGGTCTGACTTCCTGAAGAGGGACATTTGCCTACAAGCGAAGGGCAGGGTCCATGTTTTATATTCTTGAGAACACTGCACCTATGATATCTTCCTTCATATGTGCTCGGTATTTCCTGGCATAGGAACAAGCCACTCATAGTTCCTGAAGACAGCCAGAGGGAGGCACCATGAAGCTGAGGTCAAGGGACAGGGTTTGCTTGGTGTGCACCAAGAGAATAAACACTGAGTAAATATGAAGTAGTATTTCAATACAGTCTGGGAGCTCTGGAACTCAATACGTAGACCAGGCCGACCCAGAGATCCATCTGCCTCTGCCTCCCAAGTGCTGGGAATTAGGCATGTGCCACCACTGCCTGACTCAAAAACAATCATTTTATTTGTGTGAGTTTAAGTCAGAGGACAACTTGTGGCATTTGGTTCTCTCCTTCTATCATGTGGGTCCCCAGGATTGAACTCGGTTTGCCAGGTTTGGCAGCAAGTACCTATCTCACTGAGCCATTTTGCCAGTTCTAAATAAACTCTTATAGTATAGTCTCAAATAATATAGCAATTTGACAGTGATACAAATAAATAAGAAGGGACTGGAGAGATGGCTCAGTGGTTAAGAGAGCCAACTGCTCTTCCAGAGGTCCTGAGTTCAATTCCCAGCAACCATGTGGTGGCTCACAACCATCTGTAATGGGATCCAGCGCCCTCTTCTGGTGGGTCTGAAGAGAGCGACAGTGTACAATCAATCAATCAATAAGAAGAGCTAATTGCTTGCCTATTTCAGAGTAAGAAGGTAACTCTTATGAACTGGCGTGGAGCTGCACGTCTGCAATCCAGTGCTGGGCAGGGTGAGGCTTGCCTGCAATACCCAGGGTATTCTAGGATAGCCTGAGCTACTGAGTGAGACTGTCTCAAAATGCCACAATGAACAAAATTTAGAAGATAACTTACGTTCTTAACTCCAGTGTTGAAATTAAGTCTGGAACATGGCTTCATCAGAGGCTGCTATTGGGTAATGTATCAAAAATTCATAGTTACAGTTGCTAGACACTGGGGCAGAGGATCCATGGCTGGTATACGATCTTAGAAATAACCCTTTTCGGGATTGCTGTCACTCAAAAAATGGGGTGTGGGGGCCAGAACTTGGAGGGAGACATCAGTAAGTAAACAGGTTGTCTTATACACACAGGGACCTAAGTTCCATCCCTAGAACCCAGAACCTAGTTTGGTAGCACATGGTGGTTAATCCCAGTACTAGGAACACAGAGACAGGCTGGTGCCTTGGGCTCCCTGGCTAGCCATCTAGCCTAAATGTCAAGCTTGAGGCCAATGAGAGACACTGACTCAAAGGAGCTGGATGTTTGATGTGCTCTATTGATATGGCGATTTTACAATGATATTCTCTCTCTCTCTCTCTCTCCCTCCCTCCCTCTCTTGCCCCCCCACTATGATTTTGTACATGTGTAGCAAATCCTCTACACCCCTAGTCCCAGCTGTTTTAGCCAGTTGACAGGTTGTAAGCAACTAAATTCTTACAAATGACAAAACATTAGGATGCTTCCCGCTGACAGCCTCAAACCTTTTATTTTTTATTTTTTTATAGAAACTATTCATTGACAGTAAAGGCCTAGAGACTCATCTCTTCTTGGATTTACCTATAGCAGCCAGTGGCCTTGGTGTGCTGACCGACTATGGACATGAACCCCAAAACTGGCACAGCCCCCTCTGGGCTCCAACCTTCTTCAGCTGCTCTCGGTCCCCACGCAGCTTGTCTGGACCGTTGGCCAGAACCTGGCTGTACGTTCCGTCCTACATCCTTCTGTCTGTTCAAGAGTCAGCTCAGGATCTTGTGCTGTCATGGATTCTGCATGGTGATCACCCGTTCCACCTCATCCTCCATGAGTTCTCCAGTCCTCTTGGAGAGGTCAATGTCTGCTCTCCTTAAGAGCACATGAGTGTCTCTCTGCCTCACACCCTTAATGGCAGTGTTGGCAAAGGCCATTTTCTGCTGCCCATCGATATTGGTGTCGAGTACTAGTAGAATGTGCTGGGACTTTTCAGGGATCACTAGAGACACCACTAGAGACAAAGCAGTGGCACAAGCAGCAGTGTATAGGCCTCCTGTGGAAGCCAGTCTTTAACCTCTTAACTGCTGTCCGCGTAGACAGAGTGACCCTTGCCCTCAGCAACTGCTCAGCAATATGGTCTCTATATTCTGAGATCAATTTTTTCTTTTTTATACACTTCAGTAATTTACTTTTATTTTATGCATATTGGTGTTTTACCTGCATGTATATGTGTCAGGTTGTCAATTATTGGAGTTACAGAGAGTTGTGAGCTGCCATGTGGGTGCTGGGAATTGGACCCGGAAGAGCAGTCAGTGCTCTTAACCACTAAGCCATCTCTTTAACCCCAAGGTCAATTTAAATAGTGAGAAAGACTTCAAAATGGAGGTGAGTAGGGTGTCAAAGGACATGCCCTTGGGGATTATCTATTAGGGCCACCCTTTTAGCTGGCTTTTAGAAATGGGATGAAGTGCTGAACACATTCCTCCAGTCTCTAGGGTCTCTTTTGACTTCCAGGGCCAGCAAAATGGAAGCAATTATAGGTTGCAATTTGTTCCTGGGAGTGTGTGGGAATGCTGATAGTTTTAATTTACACACCAATGTTGGAAAAACATTTTGAGAGGCGAAGTAACAGAAAGGTCTTTGTAAGAGAAAGAACGTGGAGAAAGGTAAACCACACTGAACAGCAGACAGGAAGGGGGCTGACCACTGTGGTTCACGGCCAGGCTCACTTCCTCAGAAATAACTCCAATTGTCCATCACTTACTGCAACAAGACACCATGTCAGTGGAAGACTCTGGCTTTTATTCAGTAAACATGCCTTTCCTTGGCTCTGCCTTCAAGGAAAGGCATGTTTACAATCAGAGTTCACAAGCCGTCTGCCCCAAAGCCTTGGTTTCTCCCGGAAAACCCACCTGCCTAGAATACCGGACTTACCATTTACAAGATCAAACATCTCTGAAACACGAAGTCTAAGTTAATAGATTTAACTAATAGCCCAGTTAGACGCTCGTTGGAACGTGTTTTTGCTTTAGCTCTAATTCTTTGAGAAATGAGAAAATTTTTATTTATTTATTTATTTATTTTGAGACATAGTCTTGCTATGTAGCCCTGTCTGGCCTGGTATTTACTCTGTAGACCAGTCTAGCCTGGAACTCAAGAGACCTGCCTACCTCTGTCCTCTACCCAACCTCCTGTGCCAGGATCAAAGGTGTGTGCCACCACACCTGGCTTTTAATGTAGACATTTTCACCAAGACATCTTGACATAAGAATATTAAAAGGGTAGCTGCTGCACATGAAGACCTTCCGAGTTCCAGAAAGGATGAAAATGTGAACGGGACACAACTTGTCAGCATTTAATAACTGCACTTGTACACAACTGACTGGTGAACATGACACTGGGGAAGCAGATATCACTCAGTGCTAAGATGAGCGCCCGAATGGTGCATTGGCACCAAAGCCAACCGGCATTGAGGGAGGGAAATGCAAAGGAACTGTAGAAGGCAGACCTCCCAGCCCCACTGAGGAAAGCTGAAGTAACTGAGGTGCCCAGAGTCAGGCTCTTTAGCAGAGGGCAACCTTAGGTAGATTAACTTCATTAACAGCAAGTTCCTTGCTATGCTCATCTGGTGGTGTTGTCTGCTCTTTGCTTGAGAAGGGGTTTTAGCAAGAAGCCCTGGCTGGCGTTAACCTCGTCACCCCCTCTCCATGCTCCCAGTACTGGGGTTACAGGTGTATGCCATCACACCTACCCTCCTGGTGCTGCTTTAAGGATGGCTAAGGCACACCAGCATTAAAGGTTTCAGATTAACAAGAGTCTTTTTCAAATGAAAAATACCTCTAGATTCCTCCATCTACTGGGGGAGCATGAGGCAAAGGACAATCTTGCTATAGCTTAAAACTCAATGTAACAATTCTCTAACTATGTACTAACCCAAAGGAAACTGAAAATAGGAACTCAACATGTATTCGTGCAGACGTGTTCTTATGGCACTGTTCACAAAAGCTGAGAACTCAGATGCTCACCAAACACAGGGCTAACAAAATGTAGTACTCATAGAATATTACATAAAGTATTACTCAGGCGCAAATATGAATGAAGTATCGAAATGTATTACAATGTGAGTTAGTCCTAAAAATACCCCATGAAGAAGCCAGATACATAACAAGCCACACTGTGTATAATCACATGTGAAGTTCATATGAACTCTCCAGAAGTCCGTAGAGACAAGAGAGCATCAGCTCCGAGGATGCTGGAGGCTGAGAGAAAGGCATCTTGGAGTGACTGCTTAATAGACAGATACAGGTTCTCCTGCACGGGTGACAGGCACGACTTGGGGCTTGGTTGGTAGCCGCACAGCATACGGAATCCACACTGTGGAACTGTGACTTCTGTGTTGGTATGAACTTAGCTCTACGGAACGGCGGTGGCGCACACAGCACCACTGGTTACAGCAGGTGACCGGCCTTTCTTGGTGTGTTACACTTGAGCAGCGAGGAGAGGCAGCCACTGGTAAGGCACAGCAGTGCTCATCTGAGAACCGGCTTCTTGGGAGGAGGAGGAGGCTAGGCACAGGGGGCTCCTTTTCACTGTTTCCTTTATTTACTGTGTGTATATATATGTATGCATATATGCGTGTGTACACGTGTACACACAAGGGCCATGAGACATATGTGGAGGTCAGAAGACGACCTGTAAAAGTCAATTCTCTTCCTTCATCAGGGGGATCTGGGGATCAAACTCAGGCATCAGACTCGGCAGCAAGCACCTTTACTCACTGGGCGGCCATCTTGCTGGCTCAGAGACCCACCCCTCTCAAAAGTCCAAAAGACAATACGAGTTCCAAATAAGGCATTTACATAGCTGAGGTCCCCTAATTTGTCCAGTTGGCAAAGCACCTAGTAGAACTTTAGTTTATAAGAAGCAGTAAAAATGTTTTTAATTTGTATAAAGTGCAAAAAACAAAAAAAACAAAAAAAACCAAAATAAATGAGAAATACAGACAGGCGATGCCTGGGAAGGAACATGTGTGAGGCTGGGGCTGCCCATGCGGAGCCATGGCTCCTAGGGAGAAGCTTGCTTTCCTCAGGACTTACTTTGTGTTTCTCCCCAAACTGCACAGTTGATAGTAACTTGCTGTTACCACCCTCAGAGTTGGCAAGAGGTCACACACAGAGGGCTGTGGGCTGCCAGTTCCTATTGCTTCCCCACCGAGACAAGGCAGGGGGTTAAGTTACTTCAGGAGGCTCTCAACAGGGCTCCCATTGTTGCTTCTTAGGAACCCAGAGATACAATGGGGCCCATTCATGCTGCCCATGAACAGGCTGGGAACAGACCCTCAGTGCCCATTCAACTGAGTTAGGACACTGAATTTTCATAGAAGCCAGCTTGCACAAATACAAGTTAATTGCGTATAGATATATACATATATGTATATATCTACACACACCACTCAAAAAACAGTACAGAATAAAGAACTAAAACTTGGATTCAGGACACCTGAGCCCCAGCTTCGGCTCCGCCCCTAATGTGACTTTACACAAATCGCATCTCTAAGTGTTGGTTTCCTTGTGTAAAAACGAAAAAGTTTCTAAGATTCTGCAGACACAGGGGGGCCAGTGGCATCACTGTGCTGTTCACCCCAAGGCATGCAAACAAAGTCAGGACAGTCACTAGCTCACGCTCTCACCCCTATCAGCACTAAAACAAGCCTTTTTTTTTTTTTTTTTTTAAGTGGCTGGAGAGACAGCCGTGGGTCCTAGGAACCGAACTCTTATATTTTTGGTTGTGAGCCTAGCCTTTAACGGCTGAGCCATCTCTCCAGCCCAAAACAAGACATCTTAACAAAAGAAACCATAGTGAACAACTTCCCTCTGTCCCAACAAGCCCAGGGTCATGTAAGGAAGATTCACAGAGAGAGGGACGAGGACTCTAAGCAGAAGCCACACTGTGTTTCCAAGTCACTTGTTCCTGGGCTGTTGCTGCATTTTAAGAGTCTCTACTTCTTTGCATTGCCTGAGTCCTCAGGATGAAAGCACCGTGGCAGAGCCACACCCATCATGCTATCATTTCTTGGCTTTTTCAACCTCAAACCCTGCCAGAGCAAGGACCTTGTCTCCAGAGCCTAAGGGAAAGACACAAAATAAAAAGGTTACTTCAAATGCTCTTCAGCCCAGGTAGGAACAGAACGGAGAACCAGATGTCAGCCCTACAGCGCCACTGCCACCTGGATGTCCCTCCTGCACACAGTCCAGCTAGGAGAATGGCTTACTGGTGAGGAATCCTAATCCAGCTCTAGGTATGAAAAACGTGTAAAGTCCTAATTTAGCTTTTCAGTTACATTGCTAGAAGGAATTTGAAACAGGCAGCTGTGCAGCTCGGACTACCAGAGCTGAAGAGAGCGTAGCTGTGAGGAGCACCTGCCAGAGGACCCACGCCTGCTTCCCACAGAACAAATCAGCTCACAACTGTAACTCTAGTTGCAGGGGACCCGATGCCCTCTATGGACTCCTAGGGCACCATATACAAGTAGCCAAAACAGTCAGACATGTAAATTTTCAAAATAAATTATCTGGATTGTTGGTGTATACCTACAGTCTCAGTTACTTAGGAGCTGAGGCACGGAAATGATTCCAGCACTTGGGAGGTCAAGGCAGAAAGATGCTGAGCTCAGGGCCAGACGAGGTTCCTGTGTGGACAGGGAGGCCTGTGAAGGCTAGGACAGCTCAGAGACTAAGTGATGAGTGCTCATTCAAGGTGTGAATTAGGATCCGAGCACCCACATTACAGGCTCGGAAACATCTTTAACTTAAGGTTCAGGGATCTAAGGCTCCACTCTGTGGGTGTTGGCATTCACGCGTGTATACATACACACCTACTCCACACGCATAAAGAAAAAATGAATTTTTTTTAAAAAGTATGAAATACAATGGATTTATGAAAAAAAATACTTCTGAACTGGAGAGATGGCTCAGTGGTTAAGAGTGCTGGCTGCTCTTCCAGAGGTCCCATGTTCAGTTCCCAGTACCCAGTGGGGAGCCCACAAGCTCCAGTAAGCCGAATTCCAGGGCATCCAGCGCTTTTGTCTGGTCTCTCTGGGTACTGCACTGATGCACAAACACCCCACAGAGACACGTATAAGACAAACTCAAAACAAAATCATGCTTCACTCTAAACTCAGGAAAAGTCGTCGCTGTCGTGAGCATGCTCTCTGTCAGTACAAGCCCAGCTTTCAGAAATATGCACAATCCTGGGCTCAATCACCAACATCACCAAAAAAAAGTACCTTTCCCTTGGAGACCCCGTTACACTTGAGAGTTCTTTCATTTTCCCTGAATAAATCTATGCTTACTCAGAAAAAAGAAAGACAGAAGAGAAGGAGTAGCCCAGCAGTGGTGGCACACACCTTTGATCCCCACACTCAGGAGGCAGAGGCAGGAAGATCTCTGGCCAGCCTGGTCTACAGAGTGAATTCCAGGACACCCAGAGCTACACAGAGAGAACTTGTCTCAAAAAACAAAAACAAAAACAAAAAAACCCAGAAAGACAGACAGAAAGAAAGAAGGAAGGAAGGAAGAAAGGAAGGAAAGAAGGAAAGAAAGAAAAAAGGAAAAAGGAAACGAAGAGGAGGAGTAACTCCAAGCAAGACAAGAGAGGGCTGTGCGGTGGAGGGAGGGAGGAACATGAGGGAAGGCGCTCATTCGCTCACTCACCGAGCTCTGTGGACACTTTTTCAAACTGGCTGAGCACAGCGCCTGCATTGGCTGACAGGAAGGCCTCATCATCTTCTGTCAGCTACACGGGTGAGACAAGGAGAGTGAGCAAGTGCAAGTCTGAGAACAAAAGTGTGCAAGCGTGTGTGTCCTAGGAGCTGCAGTGAAGACGGCTCAGGGCTGGAGAGATGGCTCAGTAGTTAAAAACACTTACTGCTTTTCCAGTTCAGTTCCCAGCACCCACATGCTGGCTCCCAACCATCACAGCTCCAGCTCCTGGGGATCCTGGATCCAATACTGTGTTCTGACAACCATGGGCATCAAGCATACATTCATGTGTAATACACACATACAAGCAGACAAATAATTCTCACATACCAAATAAATAAACCTACAAACATTTTTAAACATTTCTTAGGTCTATAAAACACATCACAAGGCAGTAAGTTCTGTATCAAGCACAACTCAAATCTTCTACCTAGCATACTAAATTAAGTGCCGGTACCTTCTCTCCGAGTTTCCTGAGAGCTGTCAGTATCTCCACCTTCTGCTGGGTATACAGGTCTCTCTCCAGCTTCCCCACCATCAGATCTCTGTCCATCTGGAGTGGGTGAATGTGTACACATGAACAAAATCCATTCAGTGCAGAAAAACTACCTGCTTAGCAGTGCTGCCAGTTAAGTTTTTGACATTTTATTTACTTATTTATTTATTGGTTTTTCAAGACAGGGTTTCTCTGTGTAGTCCTGGCTATCCTGTAACTCGCTTTATAGACCAGGCTGGCTTCAAACTCAGATCTGCCTGCCTCTGCCTCTAGAGTGCTGGGATTAAAGGCGTGCACCATTATTACCTAGCCAAGTTTTTGAAATTTTAAAAAGTTACCTTCAGCCAGGCAGTGGTGGCGCACACCTTTAATCCCAGCACTTGAGAGGCAGAGGCAGGCGGATTTCTGAGTTCGAGGCCAGCCTGGTCTACAGAGTGAGTTCCAGGACAGCCAGGGCTACACAGAGAAACCCTGTTTCGGAAAAAAAAAAAAAAAGTTACCTTCATTTATTTATCTATGGGTGTGCATAGATACCTGTGAAGTCAGGGAACAACTTATGAGAGTGGGTTCTCTCCTGCCATGTGGGTCTAGAGATGGAAATCAAACTCAGGTCAGGCCTTTGGGCTTGGTGACAAGTGCCCTACGCACTAAGGCATCTTGCTGACCTACAATAGTTTTTACACTCCATTTTGTTTTTCAAAACCGTCTCAATATGTACCTCAGGCTGACCTCAAAATGTGTTGGTGATCCTCCTGCCTCAGCCTCCTGAGTGCTAACATTACAGGCATGAGCCACCACATCAGACCAGTTTTAAAACATTTTAAAATTATTACTATCATTGCTTTGTGTGTGTGTGTGCATGCGTGTGTATGTGTGTAGAAGTGTGTGTTTTCTTCAGTGCACACGTGGAGCCCAGAGGACAACTTTGTGGAGTCTGTTCCCTCCTTCCACTCTACATGGGTCCCAGGGATCCTTCATGCACTGAACGTCGTGCTGACTCCTAAATCTGAACCTGTAATGCAAACACGGTTTAGTCGTAAACACCACAAGACCACAGCTTCCCCTGGAAAGAAGCTGTCTTCTAAGAATTCTTATTTTTTTAGAACAGGATTTATTCTTTACCTTTTCTTTTTAAAATTTACCTTTTGTGTATGTGATGTGTGCATGTGAGCAGGCACGCCACAGCACGTGTGCAGAGGTCAGAAGACAACTTCATGGAATGGTTCGCACTTCCACATTTACGTGGGCTCCAGGGACTGAACTCATGTCTTCTGGTTTGCATGGCAAGGGCCTGTACCCACTGAGCCATCTCACCAGCCTGGAGATTTTTTTAAGATTTATCTGTTTTGAGCCCGAGTATTTTGTCTGCTTGTCTGTGTGTGCACTGTGTGTATGCAGTACCCTTGGAGGCCCAGAGAGGGCACCAGAACCTCTCCAACCATTGTGATCTGCCATGCGGGTGCTGGGAAGTGAAACCAGGTCCTCCATAAGAGGAGACAGTGCCCTTAGCCACTGTCTGTCCACTCCCTTTGAGACAGGATCGTATAGAGCCAAGACTGGCTCAAACTCCCTATATAGCCAAGGATAACCCTGAACTCCTGATCCTCCTGCCTCCACTTCCCAAGTGCTGGAATTAAAATACATACTACTATATCTGGCCAAGAAATGAGTTTTTGAATCTAGCTTGCAGTTTCTGGGTTTGAATGGGGTGGCTGGTATCGGGCTCCTGTGAGCTACGCTCAGCAGCATCCGTGCTGGCAGAAGCGCTAGGCAGGTACTGTACCCTGCTAGTATCCTGCCTGCTTTCTATTGTTTGTTTTCTCTGTGACACTATTTCTCTCTGCAGCTTGAACTCAAAGCAATCTTCCTGTCTTGGCCTCTCGAGTGTTGGAATCACAGGTGTGAGCCACCTTGCTCTGAAAGAATCTTAAAATGTATGTACTGTTGACTCTGCTGGAGATATAACCCAGTGTCTTGTTGAGGCAAGTACTGCATTACTGAGCTACATTATTACTGAGCTGCATGCCTAGCCTACTGTTTTTCAGTTTTATTTATCTTAATTACACTAATTTATTTCATGTTTACCGGGCATGTGTGGAAGACGATTGCCAGGCGTCAGTTCTCCCCTCCAGCGCGAAGGCCCAGGCTTGGAGGCCTTTACCTGAGGCACCACCTCATTGGCCTGCTTTTTTGATTCTTGAGACAGAGTCTCTTATGTGGTCCAGGCTAGCCTCAAACGATCCTCCTTCCTCTGCCTCCCAAAGACCTGGGACTAAAGCCAGCTCCTAAGTGCCATCAAACCCACACGACAACCACAAGTAGAAACTCATAATCACTTTCTTTCAGATAAGAAAACCAAGGTCCAAGGTTGAATAAAACAACTTGCCAAAGGTCCCATACCACACCCAGTAAGTACAGCAGGAACCCAAGCCCAACAATCTCACCTAAATCTCTGCTCTTCCCCCCTCCCCCTTGTACATGCTCCTGTACGTGCGTGCATGTTTAAGGCCAGGAACCGATGTCAGGCATCTTCCTAAATTGCTCTTCTCCTTATTTTTTGAGACAAGGTGTCTCTCTGACAAGAGCTCCAGCACCCTCTGGTCTCTATGTCCCAGTGCTAAGACCACAGGCACACGCTACGTCGCTGGGCACTTTAGTGGTGGAGCCCTTTACCGGCTGAGCTGTCCCTCCATCCCCCCTATTCCCCCCCATTTCCCCTCCATCTCCCCTCCATTCACCTCCATCTCCCCTCCATTCCCCCATCCCCCCTCCATCTCCCCTCCATTTCCCCATCCCCCCTCCATTTCTCCCCCATCTCCCCCTCCATCTCCCCTCCATCACTCCCTCCATTTCCCCCATCCCCCCTCCATTCCCCATCTCCCCTCCATCCCCCCTCCATTTCCCCATCCCCCCTCCATTTCC
>JAPYYD010005169.1:0-12406 GCA_028551405.1 Uromys caudimaculatus | reverse complement strand
CCATTTTTCTGAGGGTCTGCCAAACTGATTTCCAGAGTGGTTGTACCAGCTTGCAATCCCACCAACAATGGAGGAGTGTTCCTCTTTCTCCACATCGTCGCCAGTATCTGCTGTCACCTGAGTTTTTGATCTTGGCCATTCTGACTGGTGTGAGGTGGAATCTCAGACTTGTTTTGATTTGTATTTCTCTGATGACTAAGGATGTTGAGCATTTCTTTAGGTGCTTCTCAGCCCTGCGAATTTCCTCAGTTGAGAATTCTCTGTTTAGCTCTGTTCCCCATTTTTTGGTAGGGTTATTTGGTTTTCTGGAGTCTAACTTCTTGAGTTCTTTGTATATATTGGATATTAGCCCTCTATCGGACTTAGAATTGGTAAAGATCTTTTCCCATTCTCTTTTCATAGAGAAGGTAGTAAGATTGTTAGAGCCAGAGCCTGGAGGTGACTGTTATGAAACAATGTCTTCTGGACAGGGCATGGCTGCTGTATTCATGGACTCCCATCACTAGCTGGGGAACTGTTGCCAGTTGTAAGTAGGGAACAGTAGAGCTTTTAAAGGATGAAGCTCCTGGTAGGTTGCCCATGCTCCAGCGGATGGCTCCACACCCATGCCTGTGTGGACATCACTGTAGACTCAAAGGGCTATAAAAGGGGGATGTGAAGTTGGGAGGGAGGAGTCTTAGAGCAGTGTTCATACAGTATATAAATTTATTAAAATTTTTTATGAGTGTGCTGTATAATGCTTTTAGGGCTGGGGTGATGGCTCAACAGTTAAGAGCATTGACTGCCTTTGCAGGGGACCTAGATTTGGTTCCCAGCATCCACATGAGGGGTTCATATCCACCTGTAACTCCACTCTAGGGGACCTGGCATTTCTGATCATCTTTAGGATACCTAAGCACGTCTATATATACTTAAGCACACACACAACATATATATTTGTGTGTGTGTGTATGTGTGTGTGTGTGTGTGTGTGTGTGTGTGTGTGTGTGTGTGTATATATATATATATATATATATATATATATATATATTATATATATATCTTTATACAAAGTGATTTTAGTTTGAAAGTGTCTTTTTGATAATTGTGGCCATGAAGCTCTCAAGTCAGTGTCATACAGAGTAGGTGAACTAAGGGCACAAAGACATGTGTGGGAGCATGTCAATTGGGTTGATAGTTGGAGCATCCATGAATGTCATTGTCACCTCACATACCCTCTTAATACCAGGAAACTCTCCTTGCTCCCTGCCCGAAATATCTCTGTTGTTTTATTTAAAATTTATACCTGTGAGACAAACTGTCCCAATGTTAGCAGCTCAAAGCTACAGCTGTTGATCATCTTGAAGTGTTAGGTCAAACATTTGGGTATGTTTGGCTGGATTCTCTGCTTAGCATTTTATAAGGTAGAAATCAAGATGTTAGCTAGGATGAGAGCTTGTATGGAAGATGTAAAGAAGAACCTGCTTTTAGCCCACCCTGGCTATCGGCAATCTTGATTTTCCATGGAGGTTGAGTGTTCATCTCTCCTGCTAACGGTTGGTCAGAGTCCTTCTGTACTCCTGGAGGCTATTTTGGGGGAATGGGGGTAGGGAAGAGCTTTGCTATAATATAGCCCTTCGTTTCCAAAGCCAAGACCACCACATAAGGTTTGGCTTTTTCCTCAGGCCTCTGAGGAAGCTACCAGCAACTCCTGCATTTAAGAGCTTGCCAGTTGGGCCAGGCCATAAGAATCCTCTCTGTATTTGAAGGTTAAGACTTCAACGATATCTACGAGTTCTCCTCCCAGTAGTCTCCTTGGGGCAAGATCTTAGAGCATCATCTTTAGAAGTGCCTACCTCTGTTGCCTTCTTCTGAAACGATGACATTCTTTTTGTCACATTCAATCAGATCAGTGGTGGACAACTGACCCAAGCTAGGCCAATTAGTGTATCTCTTCAGATCTCTGAAGTAGCCCTCTCTGCCTAGGCAGGTGAGGGTAGTTTCTTTTCTAATCAGCAAGGAGCATTCGTGAAACTTTTAAAAGAGAGAATAACCTGTGTACTGTGTGTGTGTGTGTGTGTGTGTGTGTGTGTGTGTGATTAAAAGGTAGTGTTGAGGGCTGTAGTGATAGCTTAGTAGGCAAAGTGCTCATCTTGCAAGCATGAGGATCTAAGTTCAACCCCCAGAACCTACATTTAGAAAGCCTGATAGGACGGCATGTGGAGACAGGTGGGTCCTAGGGAGTCACTGGCCAGTCAACCTAACCTACTTGTTGAGTTCCATGTCAGTGAGACTCTGTTTCAAAAAGCAAGGTAGGTTGTGCCTAAGGAGTGTCACCAGAAGATGTCCTCTGGCCTACGTCTTTCCACACATGTGCATGCATACACATACTGTGTGGAGATTAGGGACACATTAGGGTTACTTGAAACGGATTTCTGTGGCTCCTTTTAAAATATGTAGTTTTGTGTAAGTGTGCTGGGTACCATAGGGACCAGAATAGAGTGTCATATCCCCTTTTAGCTTTCTCCTTAATTTATTTTTTTATCAGCCTGGGATCCCCATTCACAGGATGATGGAGACCACACTAATATAGGTCTTCCCCTCTTAGTGACTCTTCTCAGTAGCACACCCGGAAGTGTGTCTGTGGATTCTAAATCCAGTCACATTAACAGTGAAAGTCAACCATAACAACCTTGTAAACTGAAGGAAGTGAAGACTCAGGTGCTCTGATATGAGCCAGGAGTACGATCATTGTTAATTAAGATCAGATTGTAACCACGGGTGTGTCTGTGGAGGAGTGAGTTTATGTGGGAGATAGAGGGCTTGGTGCCTGGTGGGCAGGTGAGCACGCGAGCTGGACATAGGTGAAGAGAGAGTTTGTATGTGTGCTTGGCTTGGAATGGGCAAAATATTGTGGCAAATGGGTGTGTAGTGGAATAGTTAAAACATATCTTGTTCCCTGGTTTCTCACACATTGGAGGAACTTGGTTAACAGTATGGTAGGTGGTAGGGCCTTTAAGTGGGGTCCAGTGAGAGTTAATTAGTACTTTGTAGGGGTTCACACTCTTAAAAAGGATTAATGATAATCTACCAGGACTGGGTTAGATATCAGGGAACTAGATTGATTGTCACGGAAATGGGTTGTTGTAAAATGAATTTGGCTTTCCTGGCTCTTTCTTCCACTTTCTCCTTTGTTATGTGACCTTTCATGCTTCCCATGTACACACACACACACACACACACACACACACACACACACACACACACCAGTCATATATACCCACCCGCCACAAGGCCTTCCCATTAAACTAAGGGTGGTGGCTGAACCTCAAAACCCTTGATCCAAAATAGACCTCCTTTCTTCTTAAAACAATCAGCTTCCTGTATTTTATTTTAGCAGCACAGAATGAATTAATGCAAGGGGATAAAGTTGGAGTCGCCCAGGACGGCCTCTATACAGTTCTGACGTGAACAGGGCAGTGAGCAGAAAGACAACAAGGTTGGGGAAGCAGAGGACTGGGAGCGAGAGCATTTCACTTAGTTTGAAAAATACTGACATAATGTAGTTTGTATTGACTAGCCTTCTGCTCCCGCCGCTCTCTTACAGACACATACCATTTTTTTCTCATTTTAATTGTGTTAAAATGTACGTAACGTAAACTCCCCATATCAATCTCTGCTAAGCGTGTTGTTCAGTGCTATTGAGGGCATTCATATTATTCAGCCACTGTCGCCACCATTCATCTCTAGAACTTTCCATGTGCAAGATTGAAATCCTAACTCAGTAAATAACCCCCATGCTCATCTCTTCCCAGCCACTGCAGAGCGTGGCTTGATTTTATGTCTGTGAAGCTGACCTCTCTAGGTGCCGCACCTCAGTGGAATTACAGGTGTCTATGTGGACTGGCTTATGCTGTCTTAATTGGTATAATGCTCTTGAATTTTATTCCTTCTGTAGCATGTGCCAAACTGCATTTTATTTATCGATATATAATATCCCACTGTGTGCATGCATCACAGGTTATATATCTACTATAGAAATTCACCGTTCTTTTCTTTGAGTAGCCAAGACGGGACTTGAATGAGGCCTTGACAGTCTGCTTAGGTCATGGGTTTATTTCCTCTGATGAATCCATCCCTGCCACCGTGGTTTCCGTACCTGGGAAACAATCAACTCCTCAAGGGTCTTCAAGTGACCACTGGCAGCATCCTAGCGCACACGTGTGCGTGCTCAGGTATGTATGTGTGTGTGCATGTGTGGGTGTACATGTGTTCACTTGCTCAGTGTCCACACTGAAGCCAGGAAGGGGTGATAAATGTCCTGGAAGCTGAAGTTGTAAGTTACAGGTGATTGTAAGCTGTCCATCATAGGTGTAAGAAACCTAACTCAGGTCCTCTGCAAGGTCAGCAAAGGCTCTTAACCACTGGGCCATTGCTCCAACCCCAACTGGGGATTTAAACTAAAGAAACACAGCATCAGTTATTTTACAACCACGGGCTCTCTCTTTGAATTTCTCTTCCATTGTGCGTGTGGGGTGTGGGTGCATGTGTGTGTATATGCATTCGTGCTTTGCATGTGAGTGGGCAAGCACATTTTTATGTGGGTGCGTGTATGTGTGTGTGTGCATTCATGTGGAAGCCCAGTGTCATCACAGCTCAGCCTTGATTGCTCTTGCACCTTATTCATAGAGCATGACTCTCTAATGAAACGCAGAGCTCACTGATGTGGCTAGTCTACCTTGCTCTGCAGATCGCCTGCCTCTACCTTCTGAGGCTAGAATTACAGACAGGCTACCATGACTACTTGACATTTACCTTATTTTCTGAATCTTTGAACTCCTCATGCCTTAGAGGCAAGAGCCTGAACCCTCTCCCTAGGCCCTATCTGCTTGAATTTAATTCTTCGTGGACCACACTTAAAAATCCGAACCAAACCATGTATTCAACTATCTACCTCCAAAAAAATACATGTATTCAATTATCTACCTCCACAGTCAGTAAAGAACTAGAAGTCATTTAATATCCCAGACTGGCTTACTCTTTATGTGGGTGCTGGGAATCGAACTCTGGTTCTCATGCTTTCATAGCGAGCAATTATTACCCTACGCAGCCACCTCCCTGGTCCCTGGCTGCTAATGTTTTGATGCTCGATTCCAGTATCCACTGCGGTCTCCAGCAATCTGTACACTTGGCCCCAGTTCCCCTGGATCCATGCAGAGATGCCTGCAATTTAGCACAATGTTTTTTGGCTTCCATTGGGAGAACAAGATAAGAAGCGGCCAGCGGGAGAGCATCGCTGTGCTTTTTTGGTAAAGCGATGCTCTACTCAGTTCAAGGGCTGCATTATTTTTAGCTCCTATTATTCCGATGAGCTCCTAATTGGTCACTGCGTCTTGATTCTTGTCTCTCTCCTTCTCCCCTCCCCCCATTTGCCACACGGAGTAATCATCCCAGTCTTTATAAAATGCACATTTCATCACGTGCAGCCTCTTGATTGCAATGCTTTAGGAGTTCTCTCTTGGTTTTGGGATGCATTCCAAGCTCTGGGCTCTGCTGCATAGCCTACAAGTTCTGCTACGGTCTGGCCCTGGCGCATCTCCTCAGAATGTTCCCGTCTCCTCTGCACTGCAGACTGAACGCCCACGCATGCTCTGCCCTCCTCACCATCCCTTGCCTCCCACCTGGCCTTCCTTCTGCTTCCTCTCCCAGTTTGCCTAATTCTATGCTGCTTCAAAGTTTGATGGGAGGATACCTCATTTCAGGAGAATATGCTTCCTCCTCCCTGCCATGACGCGTTTTTCTGAGATCCCCCCTCTTGGTTACACGCTACATCACGAACTCATATAAACCCCTTACATCTCTCTGTGCTATGGCCTTGAGACAAGAGTTTCTCACCAAACAGGAAGTTTGCCATTCTCTCACTAGGCTGGCTGGCCAGTAAACACTCAGGATCCACCTGTCTCCATGTTTCCTCCCCTCCCAATGCTGGGATTACAGGCACTTGAAGTCGAGCCTAGCTTCTTAAAGCATATTCTAGGATGTTTATCATGGCTTTGTCTGTCAACTTGCGCACCCTTCTCTAGGCTGTAAGTATGGGATAGGGCAGATGTCTGTGCATCTTACATGTAGAACAAGTTTACCTGGTGCTGCAGTTTGGATATGGAATGTCCCTGATATGGAATGTGATAAAATGTTGGTCTTCGGCTGGGGGCGTAGCTTAGTCAGTCAAAGTAATGGTCATGCAAGTGGGAAGACCTGAGTTCAGTCTCCCAGGACCCACATGAAAAGCCGAGTATGGGAATACACGTTTGTAATTCCAGTAATAGGAGGTGGAAGCAGGCAGATCAATGACCAGCCTGGCCTATCCATGGAACATCCAGGCCAAGAGACCCTGTCTCAAAAAGTAGAAGACATTTAAGAAATGACGTTTGATGTCTTCTGACTCATATATCCCCACGTCTTACACACACACACACACACACACACACACACACACACACACACACACACACACACACATACACGGCTGACCTCCATCCAGGCATCCAGGTCCTCTTAGGAGGTAGTAGAACCTTTAGGAAGTAAGACTTAATGAGAGGTGATATTTCTTACATCATTGTGGGCGTGCCTTCTCGTTGGATTGTGGGAGTCCAGTCTCTTCCTTGTTTTTCTGTTTTACTGTGTCCTGGACATGAAGGGAATGGTTGTAATTCACCACACACTCTCTCTTATCACGAAGTAAGGCCTCATTATTGGCTCTGAATACTGGGCCAATCAAGCCTTCAACATTATGAACCAAATGAACCCCCTCCTCCTTCTAAGTGGATTACCTCAGAAACTTGTTGGAATGATGAACAGGCACATCTGGTATTTAGTGGACCTGCAATAAATATTGATAACTTTCTTCAGTGCTACAGATGTGAGCTTCAGGATTCGGTTGCTTAAGTCCCGTCACAATGACAGAACTGTTTGCCCATCCTGGGGGGTAGAAGATACTTGGACTCTTGACTACATCATTTGTGTATGTGTGTGTACACATCTATGGACATGAACTTGTGTATGTGTGCATAGTTGTGTGGATGCCAGAGGACAATCATGGTACCATTCCTCAGGAGCTATCTACTTTGGGTTTTTTTGGTTGTTGTTGTTATTGCTATTTTTGTTTTTTGGTGGTTTAAAACTTTTGATTTAATTTGATTTTTTATTATTGCTGTTGTTGTTTGGATGTGCCATGGCACACGTGTGGGAGTCAGAGGACAACTAAGTGAGTTGATTCTCTCATTCTGACATGTGAGTCGTGGGACTGGACTCAGGTCATCAAGGTTGGCAGCGGACACCTGTACCTGCTCAGCCATCTTGCTGCTCAAAGTCAATTCTAGCATTATTTTCTTTTTATTGGCAGTACTGGGGATTGAACATATAGCCTCATGTATGAGAGGCAAGTGCTTCAGAACCAGGCTACCGTCTCAGTTCTGCCTTGTTTTTGAGACAGGGCCTCTAAATGGCTTGGAACGCACCATGTAGGCTAAACTAGCCCCAGGAATCTGCCTACCTTCACTTCCTCAGGATTAAGGTTCTAAATGCGTGCCAGCACGCCTAACTGTTTTATGTGGGTTCCGAGGATCGAATGCAGGTCTTTGTATTTGCGTAGTAAGCATCCTACTCTACGAGCCTTCTCCCATCCCCCTGAGAAATATTTTCCAACTGTTTGGTTTTGCTTCTCAAAATTCTGTCTAATCATCCAGAAACTTATGGGTCCTGCTATGCAAAGCTCAGATCTCAGTTTTCAAAGCAGTAGTTCAGCTCTTTGACATTGTTGAAGATTTACTTATGCTTAAAAAGAAAAAAAAAAATCACAGCAAGAGTTAAGGTATTCCAAGAAAAGAATTGTGCATGAAAATAAAGAATAAATCAATGTGTATAAATATATGTTCAATGCTAAGGGAAAATTTATTTGAATGGGTATGTGTGTGCATTTGTACATATTGGGTGTGTCTGCAGGTACTTATGGGGAAAGTTGTCAGACAGCACAGAACAGAAATTGTGCCCTGTGTGTCTGTGTATCTGTATGGTATATGCCAGTGTATCTACCTTTGTGGGCACATGTTGAGGCCAGAGGTTGATGTGGGGTTACTAGGTGTCTTCTCTGATCATCTCTCACCCTATTTTTGAGACAGGGTCTCTCATTGAGAGACTTGTTGATTGGTAAGTCTGGAAGGCCAGCAGACCCTGGAGATGGCTCTGTCTCTGTTTCCTCAGCACTGGAGCTATAAGCACGTGCTTTCACACTTGGCTTCTTATGTGGGTGCTGGAGATCTGAACTCAGATCTCCATGCTTACACAGCAGGCACTTTATTAATTGAGTCATTTTCTAAGAGCCTACACTAGAAACTTTATGGGTAGAATTGGCTGAGTTCGGATAACTTAGATAGGAGCCAACTCAAGCTGGTTGCAGTTGATAGCAATAATTAAAGAGACCCCACAGCTAAAAGCGAGGTCATAGCCTAGATTTCAAAGCCAGGAAGAAATTCACTGAAAATCTGTATGACAAGAAAGGCATGTGGTGGTGATGAGATAGCTCTGCCAGTGACAGGTTTCCATTGCCAGCCCAGGTCATGCAGCTGAGATGTCTGGATGCCACACAGTGACAGCTGGCAAAATAAATGTATTGATGGACTGATCAGCCAGTTCCCTACTGGAAGACAGAGGGATACCTGCAAGATGAAGGAGGAGGTCTCTGACCAAGTCCTTGAATTGGTTCTCATAAAAATTAGTCATCATTTCACTGTTGAGCTGGGTTTTCATCCACTGCCTTTTGTTAAGTCTTCAAGTATTGACTATAAAAGTATTGATCTTTTGAAAAAATTTCTTCTTCTTCTTCTTCTTCTTCTTCTTCTTCTTCTTCTTCTTCTTCTTCTTCTTCTTCTTCTTCCTTCTCCTTCTCCTCCTCTTTCCTTTTCTTCTTCTCCTCCTCCTCCTCTTCTCTGCCCCCACATCTCTAGTATGCACACATGTAGACAAGTGCCTGCAAAAGCTAGAAGAGGACATCAAATTCCCCTACAGTCTGTTGTGGGAACTGAACTCCAGTCCTCTGCAAGAACAATAAGTCTAGCCCCCAACCATTCATTTTTATAGCATTAAGATTAGGTCAGAAAATGTATATTAATAGACTACTGTCATAGAGGGGCGTGATGTAGTCACAAGTACCATTCAGAGGACCTAACAGAAAGGGATATCTCTGTGGGATTTCAGGAGAGACAAGGATGTGTGCTCTGTACCAAGTTGGGGGGCAGGGGGAAGAACACAACAGAGAACACCCCATAAACCAGGAGCTATGATCTCTGTTTTAGTTATGTTTCCTGTTACAGTGATAGAAACACCCTGACAAAAGCAACTAAAAGAAGAAATGGTTTATCTTGGCTCACAGCATGAGAGTACAGCCCATCATGGTGGGGAAGGCATGGCGGCAGGAGCGTGAGAGAGATGAACGCTGGTGCTCAGCCCACTTTCTCCTTTTTATTCAGCTGGTGACCCTAGCCCAGAGAATGGTGTTTCTTACCATCTCAATTAACCTAATCAAGACAATCTCTCATAGGTATGACTCTAACTAACCCAATCTAAATCAGTCTTGGCAGATGTGCCCAAAGACTTGTCTCTTAGGGGATTCTAGATCCTGTCAAGTTGACAGTTAACAATATCTCTCAGACTTTGCATCAGGGGAGAAAAGATAGGATCCATGGAGTCCACATGTTATCAACTGTGTGACTTTCAACATTACAGAATATAAAATGAATACAGCCTTAGGACTAAATAGATATAGGCTCAGTGGTTAAAGGCACTTGTTGCTCTTATAGAGGACCTGGGTTCAGTTCCTAGCACCCACATGGTGGCTTACAACCATCTGCAGCTCCAGTTCCAGAAGATCTGATGTCCTCTTCTAAACTCTATAGGCACAAGTCTTGCAAGGCAAGACATTCATATATACAGCAAACAAACAAACAAATATATATTTTAAAAAGAAAGCTGTTGCCTCAAAAATAAAGGGCTAGACTGAGAGAGTTTGGAAAGGAGAGATGGTGGCTTGACACAATCTTTGAATGGCTTGTGAACCTTAGTGTGCATAGCAGAGTTGAAACCCAGAATAGTTGTGCATCAGATACAAGCACATAGCTTGCTGAGTCTCCATGTGCCGAGTACATTCTTTTTATATCTGTTTCACACACTTGATGTACAATGAAGAAGTGCAGCATAAAACATCTGTCATGGTTCTTTTTTTTTTTTTTTTTTTTTTTGGTTTTTCCGAGACAGGGTTTCTCTGGCTGTCCTGGAACTCACTCTGTAGACCAGGCTGGCCTTGAACTCAGAAATCCACTTACCTCTGCCTCCCAAGTGCTGGGATTAAAGGCGTGAGCCACCACCGCCCGGCTCTGTCATGGTTCTTAATAGAACATGGGAGGAAGACTGGGTTTTCAATAGTTCAGATACTCTTAATAATATCTTTATTTATGTTGCTCGAGAATCATCCAGAATGCTAATTATGTAGAGAAATTTTCAAATGGCACAGGGAGTTGGGACTGCAGGAATACTGCTGCGTTCCACGGTATCTTGCACCATCACCCCTTCATTCATTCATTTAAATAGCTGTTGACTAATACTGGCAACAATTTCAATAGGCTGGTTCTTCTTTCCTCCCTCCCTCCCTTCTTTCTTCCTTCCTTTCTTTCTTCCTTTCTTCCTTCCTTCCAATTACTATTGACCTAACACTAACCTCAATATAAAGGTATATATAATTCATTTGAGTGAGTTTTAAGTTGAGATTTAGCATGCTCTGGATACTTTTGACAACTTTATGGGCTTCTTTTTCTACCATCTTTCTCTACCCCTAATCCTCCCTTCCACCCCCACCCCCCAACACTAGGTAGGAGAGAAATAAGGCTGGAGGGGAGTCAATATCATTAGACTACTTATTCTTGTCTCTTTGCACATGACAAACCACAATAGCCACCAGCAACCAGCAGCAGGGGGAGCAGCAGCCACCACCTCTCTCAGGGCTCTGGCATTTTTATACCCTCTCAAGAGTCCCCAGAATTTCAAATATCATACGCTTGCAGAAGCTACCTGTAGCTGGCAAAAATCACCCCCTGCTAGAGCACAAGGCAAATCATAGTCAGCCAATGTTGACGATCTAAGCAGCCCAATGTCCGACACCTGGGATTAAAAGAAAAACATATTCCCATAACATTTCTGTGTTGTCAAAGAAACCAAAATTCTCACCCCAAATTTACCCCATGATTTATCCTTTCTAGAAACTTCTTTGTTGAGTATGACATCCCATATATTTGCACAGCACTCTACCTTTGCATATGGCTCCTCCTTGTTCTCACGGGGCTCCGTATTAATACTGCTAATATTAAAGGCAAGGAATATCACATGCATGTAGAGGACACCAATGCTCCCTGAAATGTTCAATCCAGTGTAGGTCACAGGTAGATGATGGACCATATGAGACCCAGGATAAGAACCTATATAGCCGTCACTTTTATAGATAATGATGTCATATGACAATGTCAATAGCGTAGATATCTCTGTTAGTTAAATAATGGGCCCAGCCTTGAGAATAGTATGAATCACTACCCCTGGTCTAGTGGTCTATTTTATTATGTGGTCTGCTAGATAAATCAGTTTAGATAAATAAGTTTATATGTATATTGTCATCATATTCACAACAATCTTATAAAGTAAGTTACTTGTCACTATCACCATCATCACTTCCACCACCATCCCCATCATCCCCATCATCGTCACTATCACTGCATTCAATATTGTCATCATCAATATCACCTTTCTTGGGAGCTAGGGAGATAGCTTAGTCATTAAAGTGCTTGCCTTGCCAACAGGAGGATGTGGATTCAATATCTAGTACATGTGCTTAAAATACAGGACAACATCAAGAATAGACAAATGGGACCTCATGAAACTGCAAAGCTTCTGTAAGGCAAAGGACACTGTCAATAGGACAACACGGCAACCAACAGATTGGGAAAAGATCTTAACCAGTCCTATGTCCGATAGAGGGCTAATATCCAATATATACAAAGAACTCAAGAAGTTAGACTCCAGAAAACCAAATAACCCCATCAAAAAATGGGGAACAGAGCTAAACAGAGAACTCTCAACTGAGGAAATTCTCAGGGCTGAGAAGCACCTAAAGAAATGCTCAGCATCCCTAGTCATCAGGGAAATGCAAATCAAAACAAGTCTGAGATTCCACCTCACACCAGTCAGAATGGCCAAGATCAAAAACTCAGGCGACAGCAGATGCTGGCGAGAATGTGGAGAAAGAGGAACACTCCTCCATTGTTGGTGGGATTGCAAGCTGGTACAACCATGTCGTGCTCCCTCCTGTTGGGGGAAGCGCAGTGAGGGT
>JAPYYD010005168.1:0-12406 GCA_028551405.1 Uromys caudimaculatus | reverse complement strand
GCTGATTAGCTGTGGAGCCCTGTGGCCCAAGCTGAGGTTCCCGGCTGCCGCCGGAAGTTGCTGACCGTCAGTCTCTGTGGCCCGCGGAAAGCGGGTGGAGTCAGTGAGCTCTGGGGCTCGTGTTGCCCCTGCAAGGGGCTTTTCCGCGTTCCTGGGAGAGAGAATTTTCTCCCGGAGCTGCTTGTCTATGGAATCCTAGTGTCTCAGGCGAAAGTTTCCTGCTTCAGCCACCCGCTTTTGGGATCCAGGGGGTTTTCTAAGCCTGCCTACCTCGGTCCCTGTGTCTCGCGGGTTCGGGGCAGTACCTCAAAGTTGTATTTTCAATTCACAATCAACACTTAGGACATTGTTGTTAGTTTGTAGACAGTATAGTCTAGCATGCCTATTAAATCTAGCACCAGAAGGCTTAGGCAAGAGGTATATGAACTCATTGATAACCTGGGCTAGATCACCAGTAGCCTGGGCTACATAGTAATATCTTGTTTGAAAAGTAACCAAAGACAAAGCCAAGGCAATGGCCGAGGTAAATATGCTTGTTATATAAGCCTAATGACCTGAGTGTATTCCTTGGAACCCACACAGAAAGCCGAATGCAATGTTATATACCTACAATCCCAGCACTCCTACAGAGAGATGGGAGGTGAAAACAGGACAGGTAGATGGGAGCTCCTGGGCTGGCTAGCTCAGACTACACTGTACCACGTAGAATCCACAAGAAGTCCTGCCTCGTGAGATGCAAAGAAGGCAGTCCTTGAAAGTTGTCCTTGGCTTCCACATCCACACTGTGGCACAGCAGGGCACATCCCTGTGAACACACATGTGCACGCACACACACACCCACGCGCACACAAACACTAAGTTTATTTTAAAAGAACAAGGAAATAACCTAGTACAGGATACTGGCCCAACATGGGTGAGGCTTAGGGTTCAGTCCCCATCGCTGAAACAAACAACAAATTCAGGTTCTGAAGGACAGGCTAAACTAGACTGTCAAAGGATTACTGCTTAGTTTTTCGTGATATATGTATGCATATATTATCTACTTCACAGGCTCACAAACACACACATGTAACTTTGGAAGGGAGCCTTGCTGGTCAGGGTGTGAGTGTGTTGGGGCTAACACACCCTAGCTCCTTCTGTCCTCACTACAGGTCTTGCCTGCTGCTGGAGCAGGGAC
The DNA here is from genome assembly GCA_028551405.1 of Uromys caudimaculatus. Taxonomy (NCBI): domain Eukaryota; kingdom Metazoa; phylum Chordata; class Mammalia; order Rodentia; family Muridae; genus Uromys; species Uromys caudimaculatus. The sequence goes on along the minus strand of JAPYYD010005168.1, from coordinate 11,229 downwards.
AGAATCTCTCTGTGCCTGCCCTCACTCAGCGGCCTTCTTCTGCCCTATTCTCAAGTACATGGGAGGCCTTTGCTCAGCTCCACTCCGTCACACAAGTGTCAATTGTGGATGTCAGTGCTTTGTTCTCGGTTGCTACCTTATCACCTAATTTTGTTGTAAATGTTTTTTGGTTTTGCTATCCCCTGGCTGTACTGGTTGTTATGTGGAGATTTGAAGAGATTAAAAAAGTACATCACTGCCACCGGCAGTCACAGCATCTTCCCAGTCCTAGTAATAAACTTCAGATGTGTTCCAAATGCTAGAGATGGGAACTTGCTTAAAATGCACAAGACTGTGGGTGATAGCTGGGATACTGAGAAATAATACATAAATAAACATCAACCCCACACCAGTACAGCCCTCACCCTGTCCCAGAAAAGAGAGGCTCCTAACACAGCACATGGCACGCCAGATAGAGCCTGGTGGCCAGACAGAAACAGCCCCATCCAAAATCAGAGTAGGCAGCAGACATTCTCAGAAATTAAGCACAACTTCATTCTACTGTTTAGTAGTTTTAAATTTTAATGCTTTCTTGTAGTGATAATACAACTAACTATCCAAATGTATGGATATTCACCCCAGAACATTGCTTATTTAAATTAAAATAAATACACAAGGAGCTTAAAGTAAAATCCCAGGCTTTTATGTTTTATTTGGGGATGAACAAATGGTCACATGTCTTTATCCATTGTAGTCAAAATTGGAGATATTAATTTTAAAGGTAAGCACTTTTTAAAACAAATAGGAAAACCAGCTCAAAGCAACATCCAAGTCAGCCAGTTTGTGACTAGTGTTTTGGGAGAGCCAGAATATTTTAATGCAAATTTGTGCAAATGAAGTAGAGGATAATCTCTCTGGCAAAATATTGAACTAATGAATGATAAGCTGTTTTAAAAGATGGAGTGTGGGGAGTCCCTGTAATAACAAAAAGAAATAACTATAAGACGAATTGAAAATAACCTAAATGCAAACAGAACGTGCCATGAATAGAGTCCTTCATTATCTCGCAGAATCTGTAACCGAGAGGGCAAGCAGTGCACTTGTTTCCTTAGCACAGGCAGGACGCATACTTTGTAAAACCCAGTTCGTCATTTTCTGGTTGAAAAGATGATTGTAGAACAGGCCTGCCAGGGATTGGAAGTCATGCTGATTTATTGGCAATTAAACCTGCAGGATTTCTGCATTCTCCTCAAAACATGTCTGCAGCGATTCAGCCAGGATGGTCACATATCGGGCTGTCTACTAAAAGCCGTAGTCTTTCTGTTAGTGTGCAATGGAGACAATTGACTCGGTTGTGCTTAGAAAATTACTGCTATTTTCTGTGCAGATTCTTGTATCCTCTTCAAACTACCTCAGCCCAAAGAATTACCTTGTTAGTCAATTTAACAAGGCAGAATCACACTGAGTGATAAATAACTCAGTGTGAAGTGTAAGAACGCCTGTAAAATAACAGGATGGCCTCCCTTAAATAAAATGAATTTGGCATGGCCAAATTCGTATAATCTGTTTCTCCCCTTTGGCTTTTCCAAATGATGGCTAGTTTGGGCTGCTTCAGGATTTGACACTCACTGAATTCAATAGCTTTTATCCACTCCATGCCTACAACCCAAATTACTTAGATTAGCTGCCTAGAATGTGGACATCCATATACACTGATGGTCCTTCAGGTGTCCGTATGTCCTACGGACAGGTGACAAGCAGGCTTGTGTGGTCACGATGATGGAATCTTAGCAATACCAGGCAAGTAAAGAGGGTTGTAGCAGCCCTTGCCTGTAATGCCAGTACTGGGCAGTCTAAGGCTAGAGAATTGCTGTGAGTTTAAGGACAGCTTGGGCTACATAACAAGAGCCTGTCTCAAGAGAAGAGAAGAAATGTGAACAGACAGGAAAGAGAAAGAAAGGAACCCTAAAAGTAGGTCAGACGGGATGTGGATGGAGAGCAGCCGTCAGCATCCCTGCCCGCCCAAGCCCACCTGCCAGAACGAATCTGGTTATACCTGAATTAGTTCTCCTCAGAAACAGAACTGTGGCCGCTGTGCACTGTGTGTCCTGCTGGACAGCACCATCTGTCTCAGTCACAAGCGTGCTCCCAGCATCCCCTGCTCTCTCTGCCCCCCTGCTGGCTGTGTGGGTAAGGTCTCACTGTGCTGTCCATCCACTAATCCGTTCTCTAAATATTTATAGGTACTTTAATACACGACAATTACAGTTCTAAGCCCTTACTCTCTATATAGCATGGCTCTGAGGTACATAAACTATTTTATTAATTGATAAATTTTAAAATTAAAGCAATACATTATTTCTGGAAAATATCCAGAAATTTGAATGCACATGTAATCCTAACAAGTACTATTACATATTTCACTACATGTCTTTTTGATGTTCATTTTTACTCCCATGCTTTTAACTTGAAAATTTTAGCCACATAAAGTATTAGAACTTAATAAAAAAAATTCCCAGGCCCATTACCCATTACAACATTACACAAGCCAGTGATGTCCCTTTCTTCATTCTTTCTTCTGTTTCCTGCTTTTTTCTATTACATTTATTTGTGAGTGTGTGAGTGTGTCTGTGAATGTGTGTGTCTGTGTGTGTATCTGTATGTGTGTGTCTGTATGTATGTGTGTGACTGTTTGCATCAGTATGTCTCTGTGAGTGTTTATGAGTGTGTATGTGTGTGTACACAAGTGTGTGAGTGTGTGTGTGTATGTGTGTGTGCGCACACGCTTGCATACGCACATACACATTTTGCAGTTCTGACCATTGAGTCTGGGGCCTCATGTTTCATGCATCCAAGGTATATGCTCTGTCACTGAGCTTTACTCACAGCCCTGTTTTGTTAGACTTTAAAACTTAAAATGACTACAGTCTTCTGCAATTTATTTTTATGTTTATATTTTGAGGTAGGGTATCACTGTAGCCCAGGCTGTGGTCTTCCTAGTAAGCATCTCAAGCATTGTGATTGTAGGTTTGAGTCAACGTCATTCCTGATTGCAGTTTGCCTTTGGGAGGAGTGGTATTAAAATGGCTTTAGAACAAGTATAGTCTAAGCACAGAGGTTAAACATGTAGGCCAAGTGAAAGAAAGATGCTTAGAAGTCTGAGACTATGTACCTGGAAGGGTGGGTTTCTCAAGGGCTGGCTTGCTTCTATCCTTCATCTTTCTTGGAATTATTTCCTTTGCAATCTGTACTCCACTTCATTCCTTTTCATTGTTGTATTATTGAGACTCTGATGAAAGAGGCCATAATAACTCATTTATTAATTCTTCCATGCACTGCAGCTGGTTTGTTTCCAATACATTCTTGTTAGAAACATGGTGATTGCCAGGCATGGTACACTTGACAAACTGAGACAGGAGAATCCTGGCGAGTCTGCTGCCATCTTGGACTACATATCGAGTTCCAGACCAGCTTCAAAATTCTAATTATTCAATCAGTTAATCAATCAATGTCTGCCCCTATCCATTTGCACACATAAAGGTAAATTTCTTCAGAGTATACACCTAAGAATAAAATTGATCTGAAAAATATGTAAATTACTTGAATATTACCAAATGGCCTTTCAATGGGATGTGTTAATTTATACCCCTTTAGGAATGTTAGCATACTAGATTTTGTATATAGAGATATATAGGTCTGGGGATGTAGCTTAGGGATAGAGTGTCTAGTTGACCTGTGCTCAATCATCAGTACCACAAAGAAGAAGGACAGCCATGCCTGCACTCATGCTTGTCACTTGTGTGGTATATGTGTCAGAGCTCAGAATCCCCAAGCCTGGATGTGCCTATTTGCATATTTTTCCATGGCCCACTTCCGTTCACTTTCCTAACACTCAAGTCCTTCGGACAAGACCTTCACTGTCACCTAGTTCTGCTCCCCTTCCTTGACTCTCCTGACTGCCTTTCACATCCCCTGGTGTATTCAGTATTTCAGGAGCCCATGCTGTGGTTCTAAGCCATGTAATCGTTCAGCCAGGCTACCAGCATCTCCCAGAACCCTGTCCCACATGCATGCCCATGAGAAGACCAACAAACTGTGGATGAGATGAGACAGTTTCTTTTCCTTCCTTGGGGAGGCCGCCATGTTCTCGTAGCAGCTTCCCAGGAGCAGCCCTCTTCACTCATCCGGCAGTTACAGTGTAGATCCACCTGTGTGAGAGCTAAAGTTACGATTTCAGTTTTAATTACTGTGTGTTTTCACTTCTGTAAGCAGACTCGATTGCTCCAGTCACACAGGATGTGCTTGATGACACATAGGCAGGAACTATATCAAGATGTAGGCTTGCTCCCATTGGTGGGAAGTGCGGAGCCTGTGGGTTTCGCCTTTATAAGCACACTAATTCGCCAATGGGATTAATACACGCTCCATCCCAGTTTCTCTCCTCTGCATCTATCCTAGAAAGACTTCCTCAGGAGAGCCCTGCTTATCTTTCACACTTTCTAATGACAGCAGTGAATACCCTAGCTGATCTTCTTAAACCTACTGAAAGTGGTAACCTATTCTTTGGGGAAAGCCTTAGTCATATCAGCCCTTGCTCTGAGATTATCATAGACACAGTCATATACAGGTCAGGTGCTTTTCTTTTCTTTTTGAGACAGAGTCTTTGTAGTTCAGACTGATCTCCAACTCACCAGCCAAGGATAACCTTGAACTTCTCCTACTCTTCTGCCTCTACTTCCAAAGAGCTTGGATTAGAAGTATGCGTCTAAAAAACATTCTTGACACTAATAAGATCACAGCGATGAGATCCAGTGTTAATTTCCCTGAGTCTTTTGACATCAAGTGGCAGACCTGCTCAGAAGAAGAATTCTTTAACTGAGAAAGTTCTTAGAAGTCTTCAGCCGCGTGTTAAATGGCGGACGATGGGCTATCTTGACCCCTGCATTAGGAAGTGTGAGAAATATCGTAGGTTGATTCTGTTTAAATACCAATTAGCATGTGCAAGGGCCATGCAAATACCACCGCCCGAGAGGCTAACCCAATTCGGAATTATTTCAGAGCAATTAATTCACTTCCAAGCTTCTAGTGTTAACACCACCTTATTTCCCTTGTGTATTCAGACAGAGTGTTTTTAAAAATCAACCAAACACTGTGATGGTCTGCCAACAGGATGACTGGGTGAAAAACAACTCCCCAGTCAAATGTAAATTATAGCCGCATTAGTATGCTAATGGGCTAAGTGATAAACTGTAGGTCAAACTTTCCCTTCCTAAGCTTAAATAGCCCTTGAAAAAGACCTCTTTCTAAATGTTTGCGGAACCTAGGAGCAGTGGCAATTAAGGTTTATTATGTGAAAATTATCTGTTCAGCGAAATGAAAAATTAATAAAGTCAGACATGGCTCCTCCTAATGATTTACAAATTGTGGGACAGCATGATATGAAAGAGGCATACTTACCAATGCTAAATGTGGAGCAAAGTCTTAGGAAGTTGGTAAGCAGCAGTTCATTTTGTTTGACGATTTAATCGGGGGTTAGGGAGGAAAACATTCTGAAAAGGTTGCAGGTTGGACCATGTGCAGCAGGAAGTGAGCAGTAGTTAGAGATGATGAGCTTTCTCCTGGGCACTGTCAGAGGCTTCTGGGTGATGCGATCCCATCACCTCCCACCTTGAAGGAAGCAGTTGGAGCTCTATAGCCATTTCACCTTCCCTAGTGCCTCTCTCCATTTTCCTATTATACATGCCTTAAAACCTGGGGGCCGGAAGCTCTCACGATGGCTCAACAGGTCAGGCGCTGACCACCGAGCCTGATGAACTGAGTTCGACCCCTAGGAGCCATACAGTGCAGGAGGAACCACTTCCACTTCCACAGGATGTCCTCTGAGCTCCACTGTGGCACACACACCATGTATGTGTATACACACACACACACACACACACACCATGTATGTGTATACACACACACACACACACACCATGTATGTGTATACACACACACACACACACCATGTATGTGTATACACACACACACACACACACACACACCATGTATGTGTATACACACACACACACATACATACATACACCATGTATGTACACACACACACATATACCATGCATGTACACACACATACACCATGTATGTACACACACACAACCACCATGTATGTACATACACACACATACACCATGTATGTACACACACACATGCACCATGTATGTACACACACACACACACCATGTATGTACACACACATACATACACCATGTATGTATACACACATACACCATGTATGTACACACACACACACACACACACACCATGTATGTACACACACGTACACCATGGCAGACTCTAAATTTATCAGTGTGGGCTGTTGCCAGGGCATAAGGATTTTTAAGGCTCTGCTGATGACTGTAACATTTAACAGATGCTGAGCACTAGTGTCCTGAGGAATGTGCTTCCCACAGGAATTGCTGTCACCTTCTTTTCTCTTCCTTTCTTCCTTCTTCCTGTCTTCCCTCCCTCCTTCCTTCCGTCGCTCTGCACGTAAAGGTGAATCTGAACTTTTCCAAACATCCGTATGTGATTGATCTTCCAGTGAGCATTCCCACAGCTGATCTTGCTTCCTGATGTCACTAGAGGCAGGAAAGTAAATGAACTGAAAGAAGGGAGCGAGCTTCTGCTAACGGAACAGTCAGTTACTAGATATGGCTCATAAACCTGGATTGCAGCTAGCCACACAATGTGCTCTTGTGATTTTGACCTGAAGCCAATTTTCAGATTAGTCTGCCGACGATCAAACCACAAACCCGCAACACTGCACTGGGAGCTGCTCAGCACAACACAGACCTGCAGACTGCAACCTGGAAGCTGGACACCCCCACCCCCCTTTTCTTGTTCATTAGTTTAGATCTTTGAATAAGGTTTCATTATGTAACCCAAAATGACCACAAACTTGCGGTGATCCTCCTGCCTCTGCCTCTCAAATGCTGAGATTACATGTGTGCGCCACTATACCTAGCTATTGAAGGTTAGATTTGCCTCTCAATCCCTCCTGCCTCAACTTTCCAAGTGTTCTGATTACAAGAGTGTACTACCATGCCTAATATTTTAGCTCAAAATACAATTATTTTGATATTTTTCTGTCCTTTTGTGGTGGTATAGTAGAATACCAGACTGGGTTATCTATCTATCTATCTATCTATCTATCTATCTATCTATCCATCCATCCATCATCTATCTATCTATTTATCTACCTATTACCTACCCACCTATACCAGGATTGATCTCAGGACCTCATGTATGCTAGGTAAGCACTCCGTTTCTTGCAGCTGGAGAGGCTGGGTGTCCAGGCTCTGGTTGTGGGTGTCTGATCCAGTGAGGGTCTTTTCGAAGATCTTTACACGGTAGAATGTGGAAGGGTAATATAACCGACTGATGCCTTAATACTCTCAATCTCACTAATGAAGGGGGAGTCCTCGAAACTAAGAGCATCACCTCAGCAATGCCTGAATTTTGGAGAGTATGCATCCAACCCTGAGCAACACTTATAGAGGATTTTCTGACATGAATCAAACAGAGGTCTATTTTATAATAACACTGATAGGGTCCTTCTTGCATGACAGGCACAATTCCAAATCCTCATATGTATTTCTCACTTCAATGTAATCATCACAAAAACTGAGATAGGTACTCCATCACAGGGCAACTGCTGTATGCAGTTCTGGGGGTACCATTCACATAGTGATCGTTATGTTTTATTTTGTTGTTTTAGGCAATGTCTCATTATGTAGACCAGTTTGGCTTCAAACTTTTTTCTTTTGGGGGTGGTGGTGGTGGTGGTTTTCAAGATAAGGTTTCTCTGTGTATCCCTGGCTGTTGTGGAACTCACTCTGTAGCCCAGGCTGGCCCTGAACTCAGAGATCTGCCTGTCTCTGTCTCTTGAGTGCTGAGACTGAGGGTATGCACCACCACTGCTTAGCTGGCTTCAGACTTTCAATCCTATGCCTGACCCTTACAAATCTTGGGACTATAGGTGTGTACTGAAGTGCCCACTCAATCGTGGCCTTTGTGAATGGGCTCCTCATGCTATGCTACCAGTTGGTGCTGTCTATCATTAGCCCTACTTCATTTACATAGAAAGATAGCCCAGCACTGTGCATGTTGGTGTTGGATCTTGTGCTGGAGAGTTTTGTGTCAACTTAACACAAATTATAGTCATCTGAAAGGAGGGAACCTCAATTGAGAAAATGCCTCCATAAGATAAGGCTTTAGGCAAGCCTTGTAGGGCATTTTCTTAATTAGTGATTGATGAGGAAAGCCCAGCCCATTGTGGGCGGTGCCATCCCTGGGTTGGTGGCCCTGGGTTCTATAAGAAAGCAGGCTGAGTAAGCCATGAGGAGCAAGCCAGTAAGCAGCACCCCTCCATGGCCTCTGCATCAGTTCCTGCCTCCAGGCTCCTGCCGTGCTTGAGTTCCTGTCCTGACTCCCTTCAGTGATGGACTTGGAGATGTGTAAGTCAAATAAACCTTTTCCTCCCCAAGTTGCTTTTACTCATGATGTTTCACCACAGCAATAATAACCCTGCCTAGGACAAGTACCTACATAAAAGCCATGTGCGGGTGTGTGCACGTGTAACCCTAGTGTCCTGTTGGGGAGTCAGGGAGAGGGATCATTGAGGCTTGTTAGCCAACCAGCCTAGCCAAGAAAGGGTGAATTCCAGGTTCAGTAAGTGAGCCTGTCTCAAGGAGATAAGATAGAGTATGATATCTGCCACTCTCCTCTTGACCTGCGCGCGCATGTGCGCGCGCACACACACACACACACACACACACACACACACACACACACACACACGAGAGAGAGAGAGAGAGAGAGAGAGAGAGAGAGAGAGAGAATCATCACTGAACATAGTGGTAAATGCTTACAATGTCAGCACTCTGAGGGAGTTGTGAATTTGATAAGGCCAGCCTAGGCTACCTAGCAAGATCCCAGTCTCAAAGAAACAAATAAAGAAAAATATATTGGGTACCTTGTCCACCTTTAAATTTTTTTATCTTATTTTAAATTAAAATATAAATATATAAAAATGAGTAAGTAAAATAAATATATAAATAGATATAATTATATCATTTTACCCTTCCCTCCCCCCTCCAGCTCCTTCTGTGGTCTCCCTTCACTATCAATCCATGGTCTCTTTTTTTATATAATTATTATTGTCACATATATATGAGCAAATATATAAATACAACATGCTGAGTCTGTGTGTGTGTGTGTGTGTGTGTGTGTGTGTGTGTGTATTTAGGGCTGACTACATGGTACTGGATAACCAGTTAGGGAGCTCTCCCAGGGAAGACTAATTCTTCCTTTCTCAGCAAGCATTAACTACTGCTGGTAGCTCTTCATCTGAGGTGGCTGAGATTTCCCTCATTGTGCCAGCTAGTTTTATATTAACTTAACACAAACTATAGTCATTTTGGAAGAGGGAGCCTAAGTTGAGAAAATGACCCCCAGAGTGGCCTATTGGCAAAACTACAGTGCGTTTTCTTGATTGGTGATTGATATGGGAGGACCAGGACCAGTGTGGGCAGTACCACCCTGGGCTGGTGGTTCTGGATGCTATAGAAATAAGTAGACTGAGAAAATTATGTGGAGCAAGCCAGTAAGCAGCACTCCTCCACAGTCTCTGCATCAGCTCCTGCCCCTGGGTTCCTATTGAGTTTCTGCCCTGACTTCTTTCCATGAGAGTCTAGACGTAGATGTAGATGTAGATATAGATGATATAGATGTAGATGATGCAGATGTAGATGTAGATGATGTAGATGATGTAGATGCAGATGCAGATGTAGAAATGTAAACAAAGTAAATCCTTTCCCTGATAAGTTGCTTTTGGTCCTGGTATTTTGTCACAGCAATAGAAACCCTCACTAAGATACCTACCCACATCAACTGATATTGTCATTGTTCAGGTGTTGTCTACGCATCCATATATTATAAAGATTTCATGGTCATAGCTTCCCTTCCATATCTAAAGGACACAATTGCAGCAGACTTCCTGGTCCTCTGGCTCTTACAGTCTTCCTCTTCCTTAGTGTTCACCAAGCCTTAGGATTAGGGTTGTGTTGTAGATGTATCGGTAGGGCTAGGGGGCCCATGGTCAGCTCTGCATTTTCACCAGTTGTGACTTTCTGTAATGACCTCTGCTGCAAAAAGAAGCTTCTTTGCTGAAGAGTGAGAGCTACACTTCTCCGTATGTATAAGGATGAATGTTTAGAGTGTAGTTAGAACTACACTGGTTTAGGAAAATGAAGTAGTGGGTTCTCCTCTGAGATCCTCACCTCACTATCCATAGGCAGTTGGCTAGGCTTACAGTAACAGGCGTTATTTCCCTCCCATTGGGCAAGCTTTAAGCTCAGTCAGACAGCTGTTGCCTACCACCAAGAAAGGTGCTTGCTATGCTGGCATCTTTAGGCATGCCTTGCCTGCTGCTCATCACTGTGGGTCACAGGCATCACTGCTGCATAGGACGATTGATTGTTTTCTCTCTGGTTGGCTCGCATAGTACTTTCTGGTACTATGAAAGTTAGTCCTTAGGGAGGAGGCTTTGGGTTAGATCCAGTACAATTCCTCTGAGTCCTAAGTCCCAGTGGCGTGATGTCTTCAGCAACAGGGACCTACCTTCCACTTCTCAGAGGTGACCAAGGGCAATAGCAATAGTCTATATTATTTTTGGAATCTCTAAAACTTCCCTGGCCCACAACTCAGGAGGAGGTTTCTCATACCTAATATCAGAGCTAGATAGTCTAAGGCTCTCAGTGTAGCATTACCACTCTAAGTGGCTTAACTGCATGTAACTATGTTGTTTTCTCATGCATTCTTTGTGTCTATGGCCACACTACACTGAATATTCCCAATTTTATATGGCAGGGCCTTATATTTAACACTGGTGTGGGGGTAATAGGAGCACAGTTATAGTCACTGCTGGGGAACTGGGAGAAGGACATTTTCAAACACAGACGAACCGGGGCCTTCTGAGGTATAGTGATGTTAGATTCTTAGCCTGGTAGTGGCTACCTTATAGCTATTTTAAATATTAGTTCATGTGTTGTCCCGCGCACCTCTCGCCAGCAAGAAGATACGCGACACACAGGCTTCGTCTGCAGTTCAGCTTTATTCAGCCGTTGATAGAGGAGGAACCCGGGGCCCCAGAATGGCGCTGCTTATATAGCCCTGAGGCAGCATGTCCTC
>JAPYYD010005167.1:0-12407 GCA_028551405.1 Uromys caudimaculatus | reverse complement strand
ATGAAACTAATATCAAGTTATTAGATTTGAGCAATTAATAAGATGCAGTTGTTTCATCAAATGACATTATAAATACAATTTTGTAGTAGAAAGTTATTACAAAAGCTCTGGAAAAAAATTCAAATGTGGAAGCCTTGTCACATCTGGTAAATATGGTAGAAGTATGTCAGTTCTGCTCTTTATTCCTTTGCCATGAAGGTGAATGAAGCATTTTCTGGAACTATAGAGAAAGACCAGAAAGACTTTACCTTAGAAAGAAAAAATATGGTGTTATCTATGAAATAGGAAGAACATTAAAAGACTAGAGCTTCTTAGGAACTCAAAAATGGAAGAGAAGGGCACATCTGTGAATCATTTGGAGAAAACATGTGGAGACTGAACTGAGTGGGAGAGAGGACACAGAAGGGGAAAATATAGAACATACATGGGCAGAAGTCTGTCTTGGGTAATTTTTCCATAAATAGAATTGAGCTTGCTACGATATTAAAATACTAAATTTAAAAATTTTAAGATAATGCAGTTTACAAATAATCTATAAAGCTAGACAAAATTGAGAAATACTTAGTAATATTCTGAATTTCATAAGAAAAATCTGTTGATATTGAGGAAGATAATTCAGTTTGCACAGTATTTATCTCACAGAAATGGAGACTTGAGTTTGACTCCTAGAAACACATTTTTTTTTTAAAGCCAGCAATGATATGTCTTGCAATCTCAAAGTTGGGTAGACAGGCACAGAAATATGGAACTCATGGGCCCATTGTTGTAAGAGGATCCAGGAATGTAACTGTCTTAGTCAGGGTTTCTATTCCTGCACAAACATCATGACCAAGATGCAAGTTGGGGAGGAAAGGGTTTATTGAGCTTACAGTTCCATACTGCTGTTCATCATCAAAGGAAGTCAGGACTGAAACTCAAGCAGGTCAAGGAGCAGGAGCTGATGCAGAGGCCATGGAGGTATGTAACTTACTGGCTTGCTTGCTTCTCCTGGCTTGCTCAGCCTGCTTTCTTATAGAGTCCAAGACTACCAGCCCACAGATGGCACCACCCACAAGGGGCCCTCCCCCCTTGATCACTAATTGAGAAAATGCCTTACCGCTGGATCTCATGGAGGCATTTTCTCAACTGAAACTCCTTTCTCTGTGATAACTTCAGCTTGTGTCAAGTAGACACACAAAACTAGCCAGTACAGTAACTATATGAGGAGAATTCTGAGTGTTTGTGAGAAAACTCCAAGAAGTCAACATAAGAATCTCATGACCTTGGAAAGATCAGGAATTCAAGGCCCATACCTAAACATAGTAAAAGCAATATACAGCAAACCAGTAGCCAACATCAAACTCAATGGAGAGAAACTAGAATCAATCCCACTAAAATCAGGGACTAGGCAAAGCTGCTCTCTCTCACCCTTTCTATTCAATATAGTAATTGAAGTTCTAGCTAGAACAATTAGACAACAAAAGGATGTCAAAGGGATACAAATTGGAAAGGAAGAAATCAAAATATTACTATTTGCAGATGATAAGATCGTATACATAAGTGACCAGAAAAACTCCACCAGAGAACTGTTGCAGCTGATAAAAAACTTCAGCAAAGTGGCCAGATATAGAATTAACTCAAACAAATCAGTAGCCTTCCTATACTTGAAGGATACACAGACTGAGAAAGAAATTAGGGAAATCACACCCTTCACAATAGTCACAAACAATATAAAATTATCTGGTGTGACTCTAACCAAACAAGAGAAAGATCTGTATGACAAGACTTCAAGTCTCTGAAGAAGGAAATTGAAGAAGATCTCAGAAGATAGAAAGATCTCCCATGCTCATGGATTGGCAGGATTAATATACTGAAAATGGTGATCCTGGCAAAAGCAATCTACAGATTCAATGCAATCCCCATCAAAATTCCAATTCAATTCTTCATAGAGTTAAAAAGAGCAATTTTCAAATTCATTTGGAATAACAAAAAACCCAGGATAGCAAAACCTTTTCTCAACAACAAAAGAACTTCTAGGGAAATCAGCATCCCTGACCTCAAGCTGTACTACAGAGCAGTAGTGATTAAAAACTGCATGGTATTGGTACAGTGACAGGCAGGTAGATCAATGGAAAAGAATTGAAGACCCCAAAATGAACCCACACACTTTGGGTCACTTGATTTTTGACAAAGGAGCTAAAACCATCCAGGGGAAAAAAGACAGCAGTTTCAACAAATGGCTGGTTCAACTGGAGGTCTACCTGTAGAAAAATGCAAATTGATCCATTCCTATCTCCCCGTACAAAGCTCAAGTCCAAGTCCATCAAGGACCTCTCCATAAAACCAGATACTGAATCTAATAGAAGAGAAAGTGGGGAAATTCTCGAACACATGGGTACAGGGGGAAAGTTCCTGAAGAAAACACCAATGGCTTATGCTCTAAGAACAAGAATCGACAAATGGGAACTCATGAAATTGCAAAGCTTCTGTAAGGCAAAGGACACTGTCAATAGGACAAAACAGCAACCAACAGATTGGGAAAAGATCTTTACCAATCCTATATCCGATAGAGGGCTAATATCCAATATATACAAAGAACTCAAGAAGTTAGAATCCAGAGAATCAAATAACCCTATCAAAAAATGGGGAACAGAGCTAAACAGAGAATTGTCAACTGAGGAAATTCATAGGACTGAGAAGTACCTAAAGAACTGTTCAACATCTTTAGTCAGCAGGAAAATGTAAATCAAAATAACCCTGAGATTCTACCTCACACCAGTCAGAATGGCTAAGATTAAAAACTCAGGTGATAGCAGATGCTGGCAAAGATGTGGAGAATGAGGAACACTCCTCCATTGCTGGTGGGATTGCAAGCTAATACAACCACTCTGGAAATCAGTTTGACGGACCCTCAAAAAAATGGATATAATACTATATGAGGACCCAGCTATACCACTCCTGGGCATTTACCCAGAAGATGCTCCAACATGTAATAAAAACACATGCTCCTCTATGTTCATAGCAGGCATATTTATAATAGTCAGATGCTGGAAACAACCCAGATGTCCCTCAGCAGAGGAATGGATACAGAAAATGTGGTACATTTACACCATGGAATACTACTCAGCTATTAAAAACAATGACTTCATGAAGCTTGCAGGCAAATGGATGGAACTTGAAAATATCATTCTGAGCGAGGTAACTCAGTCACAAAAGAACAAACATGGTATGTACTCACTGATAAGTGGATATTAGCCCAAAAGTTCTGAATACTCAAGTTTCACTTCACAGTAACCGTAGGACTGAGTGGGAGGTCCCAGATGGAGTAGTTGGAGAAGGGACTGAAGGAGCTGAGGGAGTTCACAGCCCAATGGAGGGAGCAACAGTCTCAGATAGCCTGACCCCCCCGGTGCTCCTGAAGACTGGACCACCAACCAAAGAATATGTATGGAGGGACCATGGTTCAGACCACATATGTGGCAGAGCAGGGCCTTGTTGGCCATCAGGGGGAGGAGAGGCCCTTGGGCCTGAGGTTGTTAGAAGCCCCAGTATAGAGGAATGCCAAAGTAGGAATACAGGAGTGGGTGGGCGGGTAGGGGGGCAATACCCTCATAGAGGCAGGGGAATTGGAAAAGGGATTGGGGGTTTCTAAAGTGGAGACCTGGAAAGGAGGGAACATTTGAAATGTAAATAAAGTATCAAAAAATAAAAATTAAAAAAAAAGAATCTCACGATCTCAGTTTCTTCGCAATAGAGAATTATTCTTTGAAAGTGTTCTCATGTTCCTTCCAGGTTTAGGAGATAAGTATAGCTGTGGTTATTCATTAGATACTATGGAAATATGTGTTTTCCCATATGTGGATTTTCCTTTTGGTTGAAGACCTTCTCCATTTGATTCTTTTTAATACTCGTAGTATAAATTGCCTGATGCTCTGAGTACAATTAGCAGTTGCATGAAATTGTAGTTTATCTCTTTTTTAAGTTCCTGCCACAAGCTAGAACATCCATAATCAACCTTCCTGTTCTTTTCAATATCAAGTTTAGTATAAGAGAATATAGGACTGTGAAAGGCAGCCTGTTTTGTAGTTGACCTAAAGTTTAAAACCCGAGAGACCCAGCAGTGGATAAGCATACAAGGGACAACCGTGCAAGGGACAGTAGGTGTTTTGAGATGCTCCTGGGCGTCAGGCTCCTGACACGAGACCACAGCCTCTATACGTCTTCGACCATCAGTCACATAGGGGCAATGTCCCAAGCCCCTCTATAGGTAGAGGTGTAGTCATGTAGCCTCAAGAAATCTCTATTTTAAATGAGGTACCTAGAGGCTTAGCCAGTAAACCCCCCTTCCCCTCCCCAGCAATTCCTCCCTGTAAAAGGCACTTAACCTTAGGCCCTCCCTGAGATTGTGGGGTATGGTTTTACTCATTGCCACTCTCTACCACGACAATAAATATCTTAAAACCACGGACTGTCTCTTTTCATCAGGATCCACTGTGGGGAACAGCGAAATAGGCCTTTGTCTAAAGAGCTGCAACGAGTCTCCTGCAGAAGGCTTCTAAGCACTCCCAGCCATGGACTCTATCAAACCATGCCAGCTAGCCACCTAGCCTGTCTCCTTCCCGCCTTTCTCCCTCAACCCCGGGCTAGATCCAGCCCATGTACCTCCACTCTGTTCTCAGTTCTTCCGTGGCATCTAGCAGCACTTAGGATGCACAAGAACCTGAGAATCAGATGGAGCTGGTTCCATGAAGTCCTTGGGACTGCAGGCTGTGCTCCCCCACCCCCAGGTGGTATCCTGTGACTTCTTACAGCCTGACACTTGCCCAGCAGTGTTGTGGGGTGAGTGTGATCAAACTTCCTGCATCTTGCTTCCCCCAGAGGCCTGAGCACTGGGGAGGACTTGAACTAACCCCACTATAACCCAACAGGAGAATATGCCTCAAAAATGGTAGGGGATGATTGAGGAACAACATCTAAGTTGTTCTCATTTCCATATGTACATGCACACATACACACACACACACACACACACACACACACACACACACACACACTTACACTCACACCCCCACCCTGCAGACACACACATACTCATACACACTCATACAAACTCATACACACAGACCCACTAAAAGCTTTTAATATGTTCTATAAATATCTGTTAAATCTAAATAAATTCGTATTTATGAAGCATCTAACAGACATTTCAGAACAATAACGGAATTTGATAAATTAGTTCCTATCCCTTGAACAATCCTGACTGCTTTTAACATAGAGTATTTAACAATTTCAAGTTCTACTTTCTGTTATATTCAATAATATTTTAAGAACTAGGTGTTGCAGTTCATACACACAAGAATGGTGAGATTTCAGTGCTGTCCTTAGCATAGTTAAGGTAAAAAAAAATAGCTACTATAATCCAAAGGACACATTCCTAGGCACTTATTCTATGCCAGTGATTGAGGAAGCTGGATGGCAGGGTCCTTGTCCAAGGCACACTAATTATTAATAGAAGGAAGGTTACACCACTGTGTTTGTTCCTGTATTTAACACCCTGCCTGCCTTTTATCCTCTCCATATCTTCTGTATTCTGATATTTTTTTGTAGAATAATGCTCTAATTTTCTTTTTTATTCACTTTCGTTTCCTCTGTTCCTCCTCCAGTCCCTCTTTTATTTTAACTTTGTTTATGCATATACATACAGCAAATAGTTTACACACTGTGCCATATCTTAGTCCATGGTCCCCATCACTTTTTCCCTTTTCTTCTTAACTTCCTTGTTTATATTTTTCTTCATCCCACTCTCCATCTCTCCCTTCTTTTCTTTTTCCTTCCTCTCTTTTTCCTTTCTCTTTCTTATTTCTTTTCTCTATTTTTTTTTATTTTAAAGATTTATTACACTTTAATAAAGCACATGTCTGTGTGTAGCTATGTACACCTGAATGCAGGTGCCTTCAGAAGTTTTTGGAGGAATTGGTACAGGAGATATGAGACATCTACAGTGCATGCTAGGAACTGAACCTGAGTCTTTCACAAGAGCAGTGTATTCAATTCGCTGCATACCCATCTCTTCAGTCTCCGTTTCCTTTCTTCTTCCTTCCTTTCTTCCCTCCCTTAATTATTTTTTTCTCCCTCCCATTCTTCCTTATATCCTTCTATTGATTTGCTTGTTTTTAGAAAGTATATTTTTAAAAAAATGTAATTTTTATTTTACTATTTTTTCTGATTGATTTATTTATAGTAATATGTTAAGCCCTCTCAATCTTGAATTCAATTATAATTTAATTAATTTAGCTTCAAATATTTTTATCTAGTTCTTTTTTCTATATTCTTAATGTAGTTTTTTAAATTCTCACATTATACATGTATCATTTTTATAAACACATATATTTGTTACCAAGTAAGTAATATATTAAGTAATTCATATGCAGCACTCCTTACCTATAAATTTTTTTTTTGTTTCAGTTACTCATGGTCATCAAATGTTTGACAATTTTAAGAAGTAATTATCAAGGTATATAATATATAGGGGTTTAATCATGCCCTTTGCAAAATATACAAATAATGTATTATTCAAGCTTTTTGCCCAAAATATTACCCATTATTTGGTCATCACAGCCTTGTATTTAACCTACCCACTAGCCACTCAATAAAGCTAAGTTAAATATCGTTGAAATATGCTCAGTGCGTAAGAATGTTTGATGGTCTTGTAGAGGAACTTGGTTTGTTTCCAAGCTCCCACATGTTGACTTATAATAATTTGTAACTCCAGGTTCAGTGAATCTGACACCTATTTTTGCCTCTGGACACCAAACATGTACAAAGTACATATACACCCATGCAGACAATACACACACACACACACACACACACACACACACACACACACACACACACACTAAAATAAAATTTAAAAAAAAATAAGAAAGAAAGAAATGTCCATGCAATAGTCAACTATGTGCCAAGGACTATCAGTGCTACTTCTTCAGTATTGCATGTGGAAGAAGTATTATTCCAATATGAAGATGGTATCAAGATGTTTGTAGAGAGATTATTTTGTGTATTGTATGAACACATCATCTGCCAATTTAAAAGCCTATGGTCTATGGCTTAGACAGGAACTTGAGGTAGGAATGTCTGTGAGAGAGGAAGAATTCTGGGATAGTCAGGAGATTCGCATGGGAAGTTGTGACAAGGTGGATGAATGGTACCTGAGAATAAGTAAGCAGCCACATGGCAGAATGTAAGTTAAAGGGTTACCTTTAGTTATGATCTAGTCAGAACCTAGCTATATGTCCAAGGTATTTGTAACTATATTGTGAGTCTGAGTCTCATTTCCAGGAGCATAGATGAGCCTGGTGGCAGAACCAGGCCCAACTTCAACAAAATGATATTCCACATTAGTAGGCACCAATTTGTTGTAATAATTATTTAATCTCAAGCTTACCTTACTTTTTATCATTCATTTCACATATAAAAGACATATATCCCTTATACTTATCATAAGTCTTAATTAGCTCAAGCTGGGCAGATATCTACCCTCTAAGCTTATAGAATCTACTTTCCCACCAATAATTCCAATTTATAACTTGCCTTGTTCAGTCTGGGCAGCTCTTACCTCCAATTGGCCAGCTCTTACTCCTCTCTCCCTTGTGATCTCTGATGCCCTGGAACCCAACCCCTCTAACTCTCTTCTGCAAAGCTATTGCCTGTAGACCCACTTATTAACCAATCAGGGATAACTTGTGGAACATGGTTACACAACATCACAACATCACGTGTGTACATTCAGATTCTCTCTCTTTTCCTTGGGGGCAACCAGGCCTTGGGAGCCAATATTTATCATTACAATACATAGCAAAAAATCAGACCTCAACAGATGTGGACTTACTTCAGCCAGCTTCTTTGACAGAATATAACATGAACAGCTCTGATTCAATTGTACACGGAGTCATTGTTCATCTCTGAAACTTCGTGGAACCAATTTCCCTTTCCCATTTTTTTTTCTGTATTCTGGTCTTCCACACTCCCACCAGAATGGCCCATTATGCTCTACTTGCAAAATGCTTGGGGTCCTTTAGCAACAATTGTCATATTTTACCATTCTTCCAATGAATTGGTTTTAAAAGTCTTCAAACCCCATACAGTCTGAGCCAGTGCCCTGAGCAGACCTTGAGCAAGAACTCTTCAGTGAGTCCAACAACACCCAGAGGAAGCTCCACTCCCAGGGGCTCTAACATGCCCAGAATCATAAAATCAGAGGTGAGGAGGACACAACATCTGTCCCAACACCAAAAGTAACTGTGACCAGTGGGATCTAAGGACCCAGGAACCCCACCAGACAAGTGGCAAGGGTTCCTTATGGTCTAGGCCGTTGCCCTGAGCAGACCTTGGGTACAAACACCTCAGACAGTCCCACAACACTCAGAGCAAGCTCCACTCCCAGGTGCTCTAACACACCCAGGATTCCAAGATCCCTGGATCCCAGGAGCTTGGTCATACCAGGATCTCAGGATCACAGGATCTCAGAATCACCATATCTCAGAGACAGCTGGTCTCTGAGGAGTTCTGACACAACCAAGATCATAGAAATGACAGGCTCCAGTCAGATAAAGGGAGGGCAGGTAGCACTAGAGATAACCAGATAGCAAGAGGAAAGCACAAGAACTTAAGCAACAGAAACCAAGGTTACCTGGAATTATCAGAACCCAATGCACCCACCATAGCAAGTCCTAGATACACCATCACACTGGAAAAGCAAGATTCAGATCTAAAATCACTTCTCATGATGATGATAGAGGACTTTAAAAAGGACATAAATAACTCCCTTAGTGAAATACAGGAGAACACAGGTAAATAGTTAGAAGCCCTTGAAGAGGAAACACAAAAACCCTTAAAGAATTACAGGAAAACACAACTAAACAGGAGAAGGAACTGAGCAAAACATTCAGGATCTAAAAATTGAAACAGAAACAATAAAGAAATCACAAAGGGAGACAACCCAGGAGTTAGAAAACCTAGGAAAGAGATCAGAAGTTATAGATGCAAGCATTACAAACAGAATACAAGAGACAGAAGAGAGAATCTCAGGTGCAGAAGATATCATAGAAAATATTGACACAATAGTCAAAGAAAATGCAAAATGCAAAAAGTTCCTAACCCAAAAAATCCAGGAAATCCAGAACACAATGAGAAGATGAAACCTAAGGATAATAGGTATAGAAGAGAGTAAAAATTCCCAACTTAAAGGACCAGTACATATCTTCAACAAAATTATAGAAGAAAAATTTTTCTAACCTAAAGAAAGAGATGCCCATGAACATACAAGAAGCCTACAAAACTCCAAATAGACTGAACCAGAAAAGAAATTCCTCCAGTCACATAATAATCAAAACACCAAATGTGTTAAACAAAGAAAGACTATTAAAAGCAGTAAGGGAAAAAGGTCAAGTAACATATAAAGGCAGACCTATCAGAATTACACCAGACTTCTCACCAGAGACTATGAAAGCTAAAGATCCTAGACAGATGTCATACAGACCCTAAGACAACACAAACGCCAGTCCAATCTACTATACCCAGCAAACCTCTCAATTACCATAGACGGAGAAAACAAGATATTCCATTTCAAAACCAAATTTACACAATAACTTTCCACAAATCCAGTCCTACAAAGGATAATAGATGGAAAACACCAACACAAGGAGGGAAACTGCACCAGAAAAAGCAAGAAAATAATCTTTTCCCAACAAACTCAGAAGAAAATAGCCACACAAACATAATACCGCCTGTAACAACAAACATAACAGGAAGCAACAATCACTTTTCCTTAATATCTCTTAACATCACTGAACTCAATTCCCCAATAAAAAGACATAGAACAACAGACTGGATAAGTAAACAGGACCAGCATTTTGCTGCATACAGGAAATGCACCTCAGTGACAAAAACAGAAACTACCTCAGTGTCAAAGGTTGGTAAACAATTTTCTAAGCAAATTGTCCCAAGAAACAAGCTGTAGTAGCCATTCTAATATCAAATAAAACCAACTTTCAACCAAAAGTTATCAAAAAAGATAAGGGAGTACACTTCATACTGGTCAAATAGAAATATTTAAGGTAAAATTTCAGCAATTATTATAGGTATCTGACGAATCTCAATGTAATGGCTTTGGAAAATGCAAAGGAATGCTCATCTTTGCTCATAATGAAGCTAATATATCTTCAAGGGCAAACATTAGAGGTATCCGAATTTTGTGTTCAGATTAGGGAGTTGAGTCCCGTATGTTTTAGAAGACTAGAATTATTTTTTTCTGAATTTAGTTAGGAGTTGTCAACTCATTTCTACTTGAGTTTGACAGTAGTAAGGTTTTCAAAGCCTACTGAAAACAAGTAACATTAAACATGTGATTCATGAGATTAGCCTTTGTGCTATTTTGATTGACTGAAGTCAACTTTCCTTTGTCATTTCAAAGGAGATAAAATGAACGTCCTATAAAACTGTAAGAGTTGATCTGTCAGAAATAATTTCCAATTGCATAATATTTTTACAAAGTGATTTAATTTATTTTAATCATATTTATAATGTGAAAGTGTAAGATGATGATAATATTGGCTTCTAAAATTTTAACCAAAATATAGTATTTTAACTATTATAGAAATGTCTACAAGTAGTTTCATAACTTATTAATTCTATATTTAATTTTGACATGTTTCTCATAATTCACCATTTGTATATAAGACCGTGATAGATGTCCCACAGTACATACATTTTTGTCAGCATAAATTTCTAGAAATAAATTTACTAGATAAAATTTTATGCACAATTTACATTTTGGTACTTGTTGGTAAACTGTTCATTAGAAGTACAGTATTAATTTGTACTGTTATATGTAACATTTCTCTAAAATTTTCTAACAATTAAATTTTATTATTAAAAAAAAAAAAAGAAAGCCGCAGGGTGGTTGTCAGTTCTTAAATCTGCAGGAAGGCTCAGTGTTTTGGACCTACATGGAATCCTCCAAAGCTAATAAGCCAAGAGAACACGGCTGTTGGACAAGACATTCCTTCTCTGTCACGGACAACCCTTCTTCACATAAAAAATTCCCCTAGGTCAGGGAGATATGCGCCCTACTAAAGTCCCACAGAATAAAGATCACCAAATAACAACAACAACAAAATGCAGCTGGTAGTTCCTGCTCTGGCTGGGACACTTCATTGCCTGTTTCTTTCTGTAGCTGAAGCAAAATGAGTTATGGGTCTGTATTAGCGATGAAAACAGGAAATGAGATGTGTGTTCCAAATAGTGTGACCAAGCACTCTTTCTTCTTCATGTTTTAATGCTGGTAGTGTTAAGAGAGCAGCTAGCTTCCCATACTTCCATGGTCACTGCTTTACTCATTTTCAAACACGGAAATGGATTACGTGAACATATACTTTGGTTCTCACAACTTACTTCTAAGGCAAGATGTTTTCCCTGATGCTAAGAAGATAAAGCTCATTGCTTTGCTCAGATGTCCTTGAAAAACTAAAAGGAACCCTTGCCGACCTTCTGTAGAGGTGTGATGGAGACACACAAAATCTGCTAGTGGGTGGGCTCCTAGAACACAGTATGTGGCAGGAACTGGAACCAATTATCTTGTGTGTGTGCACTTATGTGTACAGGTATGTATTTCCCACACATATGGAAGCCAGAAGAGAATATCAGAACCACTCCACTATTGATCCCTGCCTTATTCCCTTATAATTGGTTTTTTTTTCACTGAAACTTGCCACTTTTTCCCTCCCCCAATACTAAGGCTGCAGGCATGTGAAAGACAGGTCTGATTTTTATGTGGACGCCGAAGATTCAAGCTCAGGCCAACATGCTTATAGAGCAAGTGTTCTTAGACTTAAAACCATATCCCAGCCCTTTAACAATGGCCTTTGTGACATTCAGAATGAACACAGCCTTCAACGAACTAGTAGTATTGATAAGGGAGATACCACTTCATACAAAGCAGTGTGGGAAAAGGGTATGTCCTTTGCTTTCTCTTTGTTCGGCACTAAAATGATTTGAGTAGAGAAAAGGAAAAAAAAAAAAAAAAAAGCACAGTACAATTAACAACTCCTTAAGGTTCTTCTCCCTCCCAGTCATAAGCCTACAGGAATCTCACCAGAAAATCTGTTGGTAGAAAAAAACAATCCTGTAGCTTCTGGTGGTGCCTTATCGGATTGTACCCTTTTCAGGGCTACCTCACAATCATATGTAAATAGCCACACAGACATAAAAACAGACACATATACACACATACACAGACACACACACACATGCAAAGAAATCAAGAGCAAGAGCAAGAGAGAAAGTTTAAAATTGAATACATCTTTATAGATTCTTTAGCAACCTTCTGGGCTGACCTTGAGAGTAACATGATTTACGCTGCTAATACT
>JAPYYD010005166.1:0-12408 GCA_028551405.1 Uromys caudimaculatus | reverse complement strand
CTACACAATGGAGTACTACTCAGCTATTAAAAACAATGACTTAATGAAATTTGCAGGCAAATGGATGGAACTTGAAAATATCATCCTGAGCGAGGTAACACAGTCACAAAAGAACAAACATGGTATGCACTCACTGATAAGTGGATATTAGCCCAAAAGTTCAGAATGCCCAAGTTTCACTTTACAGTAACCACTGGACTGAGAGTGAGGTCCCAGATGGAGGAGTTGGAGAAAGGACTGAAGGAGCTGAGGGAGTCTGCAGCCCCATGGAGGGAGCAACAGCGTCAACGGGCCTGACCCCCCTCTTGGTCGTCTTGGAGTTTGGACCACCAACCAAAGAATACACATGGAGGGACCCATGGTTCGGACCACATATGTGGCAGAGGATGGCCTCATTGGCCATCAGGGAGAGGAGAAGCCCTTTGGCCTGAGGGTGTTAGAGGCCCCAATAAAGGGTAATGTCAAGGTGGGAATATGGGAATGGGTGGGCGGGTGGGTGGGAGGTGGAATTCCCTCATAGAGATGAGAAGGGGGAGGGGATAGGGGGTTTTCAAAGAGGAGACCTAGAAAAGGGGAAACATTGGAAATTTAAATAAACTATCAAAAATTTAAAAGAAATAAAATAAATAAATCTTTTTTTTCTTTTTCTTTTTTTTTTTTAAAAAGAAAGAGTGTGTACTGATGTTGCAAATGTTCCAAATTCAGTCTCCAGCTCCAAAGGATCAAGAATTCTCCTCTGAACCTCAGCAACAAACACACGACACATAGAAACACACACAAGCACAGAAACACACCCCAGAGAGCAATTAAAAATAAAATAAATCCTAAAGAAAGCTTATGTTCAATAAATGAATGCATTTGTGGACTAAAAGCAATATCAACTTTTACAAAGTATTTTTTTGTTTTGTTTTGTTTTTTGTCAAACATGAAAAATATTAAGTTATGTATTAACTAAACACTTTAAGAAACTAGATGTTAAAATAGTATCAGAAGTCATATCCAATCTGCTAATTCAAAGCTTTTCTCATTCGTATTACTTTGCTATTATTCCCAGTAATTTCTTTCAAATAGACGAATAAGAAATACAATGGTTGAAGTTTGAAATTTCTACAATTGAAATATTTTTGGCAGTCAAGTAATACTTGATTATAATTCCAGTACTCAGCAGGATGCAGAGGAGCATCATGAGTTCCAATGTAGCCAGAAGTACAGAGGAAGACCTTGCACTATATAAGTAAGACAAACTAAAAACTACATTCTATTTTTTAAAACTGTACTTGTTATAGAATGTAATATGTTTCTTACACATGCATACATAGTTATGAACAAGTTATAATAACTAATGTATTCATCATCGCAAGTGTTCATTAGCTTTCTGAAAGGAGCATATTCAAAATCCTCTCTCAGCTATCTTGACGTACACAATGCATTAAAACATTTAAGCTATAATTATGTTATTGATGAAAAGGGTTAAACATAAGTAACTAATTTTACTTATATTAATTTTTGTTTTGTGTTAAAAATGCAAAAACACTACACCTGGAATTTTAAAGAAAAAACAGATAAACAGATAATTTTATATGTATTTTCACGAATTACACCCTCTACATATTTTGATTTTGAAACTTTTTATATTAAGATGTCAGATATTCTCAGCCATACACTGCCTAAACAGTTGTCATTCACCACCTGCTACAGAAAACCCACTCAAACTTTTAAAAGCTTCTAGAATTATGTAATAAATAAAAGCCTTCCAACTCTGCTAACCAAATTTCAAATGTCACCCACACCTTTGCTTGGCAGAATAAAAAATATCTCTCAAAGTGTGAAGGTAATAACATGAAGTTCTATTTCTTACCCTCTCCACATCTGCAAAATCTCTCCTAAGGTAATAATGTGCTTAAATTATGCTGAAGAGTTAGAGACCAAAGGTGAGGAAGGAAAATACCTGCTGTGCCTAACTGGAAGCTGAATTATTGATCCACAAATGAGGATGTTAATTAATATCATATTGTTAGGAATGATGCCAACTGTTAGGAAAAGAGTATGTTTTTCCTCTCAGCATCTGTATAGTGTGTACAAGTCTACACCGCAGTCATATAATACTTCTGGACCCTCTTGCAATTTCAGCTCCCAGGTGGATCAAATAACTTATTCAACAGTTCAAAGCTATCATTGTCATGTATCGTGAGGACCTAAGTTTAGCTTGGCTATTCTACTTACAATCAGTACATATTATGGGGACTACCATGAAAACTACTGTCTCCTTCCTTCCTTCCTTCCTTCCTTCCTTCCTTCCTTCCTTCCTTCCTTCCTTCCTTCCTTCTTTCCTTTCTTCCCTCCTCCTCTATTCCTTCTTTACTTTTGTACTAGAGACTATATCTAGAATTTAAGGCACTGCCAGGATAATTTTGAAATTTTCATATTCCTGCCTTGGGCTTCCATAATAGCCTTGGGAGGTGCCTGTGCAATAAGCTCAGCTTTATTTTTCTGTCTTTCATTGTTGTTGTTTGTTTGTTTCTTTTGGAATTTTTATTATTTTATTTATTTACATTCCTGTGGTTGCCTCCCTCTTAGTCCCCCCTCCCACATTTCCCTATCCTATTCCTCCTCCCCCTTGTCTCTGAGAGAGGGTGCTCCCCTCCCTCCACCCGACCTCATCTTTCCACAAGTCTCTCAAGGATTACCTGCATCTTCTCCCACTAAGGCCTGATTAGGCAGACCTCTGATATATCTGTGCCAGGGTCCTGGGACTGGCCTGTGTATTCTCCTGGTTGGTGGTTCAGTCTCTGGGAGCTCCCTGGGGTCTGGGTAAGTTGAGACTGCTGGTCTTCCTATGGGGTTGCCCTCCCCTTCAGATTCTTTGATCATTCCTCAAATTCAACAATAGTGGTCCCTGACTTTAGTTCAATGGTTGGGTGTAAGGATCTGCATCTGTCTCAATCAGCTGCTGGTAAGGTCTCTCAGGGGACAACCATACCAGGCTCCCATCAAAGCATCAGTAATATTGTCAGGCCTTGCTACCCTCCCATGAAATGTATCCCCAGTTGGGCCAGCCATTGAACCACATTTCCTTCAGTCTCTTCTCCATTTTTGTCCCTGCAGTTCTTTTAGACAGGAACAGTTCTGGATCAGAAATTTTAACTGTGGGTTAGTAACCTTGTCCCTTCACTTGAGGTCCTACTGGAGGTGGGCTCTTTGAGTTCCCTTTCACCAATGTGGGACATTTTGGCTAATGTCATCTCCACTGAGTTACAAGTGTCTCTCACCTCCTGGGTCTCTGATACTTTCTAGAGTGTCCCCCTCCCAGTCCTGATCCCCACATCCCCAACTCCCATCCTTAACTCCCCAACCCCATTCCCATGCTGCTTATCTCCATTCAT
Source organism: Uromys caudimaculatus (assembly GCA_028551405.1). Lineage (NCBI taxonomy): Eukaryota > Metazoa > Chordata > Mammalia > Rodentia > Muridae > Uromys > Uromys caudimaculatus. The sequence continues at coordinate 9,025 of JAPYYD010005166.1, read as the reverse complement.
TCTCTTTGCCCTCTGGTTTCATTGTTTTAAATGGTGGTTCAACTTAGAATGACAGAAGGTAGAGCTAATATTTCTAAGTATCAAAGAACTATGACATCTGTAGCACGATTGTCTCTTAGAAATTGCAGGGTATCTATTCCCATGGAACCTTAAAAATATATGTGAATAATGACAGCATCAATTGATATTTTAATATGGAAGGGATAAATCTCCAAGGCCTCACCCTTCAACAAAGAACTATAGGCAACTAACTTCTGCTAAGAGAGGGAGTACTAGTCTTCCCTAGAATAGAGCCCATTAATTGGTTATTTTATACAAAGTGGTCAGCCCAGAAACCACACACACACACACACACACACACACACACACACACACACACACACACACTACCAAGCAGACTCCTCTGGTTATATATGTATTTATAAGTGTGTGTAGGTATGTGTTTGAGTGTGAATAACAACAAAAGAAAAAGAGGCTATGAGATTGAGAAGGATTAAGATTTGGATATTGAATGGGTTGGATGAGGAAAGGAAGAAATTTTAAGTTTTAAAAATTTCAAAAAATTTATAAAAAGATGGGTGAGGAATAAAAAAGGAGAGACAACAACATAATAATCAGGGCAAGGAATCTTGATAGGGAAGACACTATGCCACACTAATTTACCAACTAAATAGAGATACATACCTTATATAAATCACATTTATATAATTTAACATATTAGTAGGGATAAAGTTTACACCCATAACCTAGGAGAGATACAGGGAAAGATAGCCCAATACAGAGTAGTTCTGACTCAGCTTCATTACTCAATACTTCAGTTACAGGATATTTTAACTGCTGTAAAATCAACAGAAATTTCTTTCATTCACATCACAGGAGAATTAGAGAACAATAGAAATGATTAAAACTAAAGATAAGAATTTTATTTAGAATGCCATTGTTTAGGAATTTGTGTATCTTGTGCATTATGTAAGATTCTACTTATATAAACTTTGACCCATCTCACTGTGTAATTTTTATCATGGTTGCAATGGTACAAAAAGTACAAGGAATCGCAGAAATCCTGCTGAAGGGTAAAATAAGAACCATGAAGTGAGTTACTTTGAAAATCAATTTCTTAGGCAATAATCGTCATACAATATCAAAGAAAGAAACAATTTTATTATGTTTCAAGTATGTAATAGGCACAATTTGCTAGAAAATTGGGAACTAATAAACAATCTTTCAGTCAAAAAATTGATTTATGTTTAATCAAAGAATAAATTGTTTGAGCTATAAGATATGATAATAACTAAAAAAGAATCAATAAAACAGGCATTCTTCCTTAAGATGTTAGTTTCATGAATAAGATTCACCAAGCATTCACAAAGTTCTGGGTCATATATGACAATGAACGGAGTGATACCTGCCTTGGAAATTAGTGAAACAATATTTCAATCTCTATGTCTTACATTTTTTTAAATCTCTAGCTTATTTTATGTTATACTCTGTCTTCATGCTGCTTACTCTATACATTCAGGAGTTGTAGAATTCTACCTTTAATACAGAAGTTTCCATATTTTAAATTGAAGGTGAAGATAAAAATTGATTATAAATTATACATACTAAGAGGATATGGAGGATCTATAAAAGATAAATCCAGTAGCAATATTGTGAAATTAAACTACTATATATAAATTTTAGGAAGCAAACATGAATTTAAGGCTTTGAATTAAGAATAAAAAATTAAGATATGAAGTATTGGTGAGCAGGGGTAGATTGTGGCTCAAATTTTTGTCTTCTTTATTTTAGGTTCACAATATCTTCATTTTGCATCTAAATGTCTGAAAGTCGTAAAAATCCATGACACTGTCACATTAAAATCTTCTATAAGAAAATTATATGAAGTAGTATGTTGAAACTTTTCAATCATCTTTTACATGTTATAATGCCAAGGGCCAGCCTTGGATTTGTCAGTGGTTGTGAGGAGGGGGTGTACAGGAGTAGAAAAACAACAACAACAAAACAAACAAACAAAAAGCCACAACAACAAAACATTTGAAGTTAATCATGGGGTACAAGCTGACAGCCTGTGTTCGGCTCTGGACAGATTTCTCTGGAAATCTCTCGACAGCTTGTCCAGATAGCTCTTGTAAACCAAAGCCCGGTCTTTTATTTACATATCAATTCAGTCATTTACCCCATTTTCCCTTTTGATTATACCACAAATTCACAAATCGTCCTTGTATGACCAGGCCCCTTGTTTCTTAAAAAGAAAGAGCAAGCACATTTTTTTTTTTAACATTGCAAATGAAATCAGAGATCTGCTGGCCTTTGTAAGCACAGACAATAAGCTTTTTCCATCACATTCCCACCACATCTGGACCCAAATTATCTCTATCCCAGGCTGATCTTGAACTCAGGAATATGTCTGCCTTTGTAAGCATAAACAATAAACTTAGATGGGTGGGATCTTGCCCAAAACTACCACCCCCAAAATCTCTTTATCTCTGTCCTTAAGATCTGTTGGACAAGCTGGCTCATAGTGAAGCTGCCTTTCTCCTTTTAGGTCCATGAAGTCTCTCATATAATTTATATTGCATCCTTTTATTTTGCCTAGTTGAGAAATTATATGTTTTTGAACTCATGTTTTCAGAGTTCTTTCTGACAACCTTATGGGTTTCCCTGAAGGTCACAGAGTTCTACCATTTTGCTGATACATTAGACACATCCTCATTTCCCAGACTCTGCTGTCTCTGATTATCATGGAGTCATTAACCTTGGCAAAGAGGACATTACCTGATAACCTTGGCAGGGAGAATATTTCTAGAAGGAGGAATTTGAAATAAATATATTTATTTTTATAAAAACAAGTTGCATGCCCAGCAACCATCAACCTTTGTGGAGGTCCACACCCTGCTGACTCTGTTTACCCTATGAGGTAACTGGTTAAGCCAGAGAAAAGTTTCTATTCTTATCAATAGTATCAAGTGCATTGTCGCTGACAAGTTCTTATGTAAGTAACCTTCAAACAGATTTGAAAGGTAAGTCCTCTTTTCTAGGATCAAAAGAAATTATAGGTCAGAAAGAAAAGAAAGTATCATAAAGAACAAAAGTAAGTATTGGTGAGGACCTGAAGACACTACAGAGAGAAATGTAAAATAAGAACTTAGCAAATTTGAAAATTCTCTGGCCAACTCTCAGAAGGAAAGATATAGTTATTCTATGACCTAACAGTCCCAATAAATGTATGTACTTAAAATTATTGAAAGCATATGTCTTTAAAAATGCATGCAGAAATGTAGTCATAGCAGCACATTGATTATAACCAAGAACCAGATGGAATGAACCTAAAAGTGTGTTAAATAATACATGGTAATATTGAGGAATTGAAATACTATACTTTAATAAAGAAGAATTATTGATACATGGACTTAGTCAATATTAAATGCAAGCCAACAGCAGAGTCATCAAGAGGACATATTGAATCACTCTGGTATATGATACGCCAGTCACATAGTAAACACACAGTGACAAAAGTATATTGATTATATTTCTGCAACAGAGAAGGATAGAGGGAGAGGAAAATGATTGCATGCTTGTGTATATGACTATAAAAATCTATGAGAATTTAAAAATTTATTGAATTTTAAGTGGGTAAATATGATTTATAAAATATATATGAAAACTGTTACTAAAACTATTGCAACATCCATAAGACAAAGGAAAAAAAAAACAACCCTTAAGAAACTGAAAGTTTGGTATAGTTAAAACTATTAAAAAGAAGACTGTGTTCAAATTACAAATATATTTAAGGGGCATACATGTCTAGAAAAGCCATGCTATGAAATTTATATTTTACCCTAACATTAAAAAAAATAAAAACAGTTTAGTTTGATGAACCAATAAAATGACACAACAAAATTTGGTTTAGAGGGGTCAGTAGATAATACATTAAGGAAAATAAATTTTGAAAAAAAAAATTAAAAAGAAAAGAGGTGAAGTGATTTTTCAAATGCTAAGAAGTAGCCGGGCAGTGGTGGTGCACGCCTTTAATCCCAGCACTTGGGAGGCAGAGACAGGTGGATTTCTGAGTTCGAGGCCAGCCTGGTCTACAGGTGAGTTCCAGGACAGCCAGGGCTACACAGAAAAACCCTGTCTCGAAAAACCAAAAGAAAAAAACAAAAAAACAAGCAAACAAACAAAAAAAAAAAAAAACTCAAATGCTAAGAAGCAAAACAGCACTATAGCTAAAATGATAGTAAATAGGCCCATTTTTGGAAGTGAAAACAGACAGCAAAGAATGGATGGTTTGCATAACAATTCAAAATCATATATATAAAGATGGGTAATTACTTATAATTCAAAATGAGAAACACAGAACAATTATATATTTTGCTTTGGGAGTTCACTTAAGTCCTCTAGTAGCTAAAATTAAATACTTCAAATTGAGGAGAATACAGTTTTAAGGCTGGAGTCAAGGAAAGTATCAAAATTACATGCCAATTAGCTAATCAATATACAGTTAAAGAAGTAAATGGGCTGTAATACAATAGAGGATATTGGTTAGATATGTATTTTGCTGATATAATACTTATCAGAAATACCTTGACAAACTTCTATTTATAGGAACGGTTGTAGTAGGTTTCATCATCTACTAAAGTTTTCTTTTATACTGCTTAATAACATTTTGTATTTTTTGCATCAGTACCATCCCAAAGATATCATAGAATCAGAATAATTCTCCAAATTAGAATAGGATAAGAAAACACTATATTATAGTTTATTGCTTAAATGACACTATCGGTCTAGAGATAGAACTAAGTGATAGAATGATTGCCTCCCATGTTTAAGTCAGCGGTCCTAGATAAGTCAGTAATACTAAGCATTACAAATAAGGTCATTCATGGCACCACTACAATCAGCAATACAAAGAGCTTTGGTTGTACAGTCACCAACACGGCTAGTTTGAGAGCATCTTATGGTTTTATATCTAATCATGTCTAGAATAATAAGCTTATTGAAAGTCTTCAAACATCAAATATTGATTATTTTATGTCTTATCACTGATATCACATGAAGATAGATGAAAGGGTTGAAATGAGTGGTTGGTAGGAAGGAAGAATAGAAGAGAGAAAAGTGGGAGGAATAGCCAACTCTAAAGATTTTCTGTAAAAAGTCATGAAAAATTACTACTGAAGAAGCTTCCTAAGATTAAAACATGTGAAAATGAAGAGTGCCTAATGCACATACTCTACAGTGGGGATATAGTGCTCCCATTGGACACCATGAGCTAACAAAAATCAAAGTGACAAGAAAAGTTTGCTTCTTTTGAATTTATTACCCAGTGAGGTCTATATTCCTCCTAATGTTATAAGCAACTGCCATTGCTTCTATTTAGCAGAAGATGTATGTTAGAAACCATATATGAAACGTATAAGAAACCATGTTGAGAATATGCCTAGTTTCAAACTACAACCCAAAATAATGCCTTCCTCTTGAAAGTTTCTTCTCATTAGGTATTTGTTCACAACAAGAAAAGGAACTAATTTACTATTAAACTTTACAATCTGTGTTTTGTTACACAGGTGTATTTTGTCTAAATGAAAAAACATACATATTTTGTAGCCACAGAGATGACAAGATGGTAGTGGAATCCATGGAACCCGAATCACAGAGGCTCAGAATGACCAAGCTGGTTCTGGGAACTAAACCAAGTTTCTTTGCAAGAGTAGCAAGTTCTCTTAATCTCTAAACCATCTTTCTAGTGCCTTGTTTTGGTTTTCATCTTTAAACACTTAGTCTCAGTATGATTTTTATGCTGCCCTTTAAACATATTTCATATAGCCTGTGTCAGCATATTAAATTATAAATAATTTATAGTGATAGAGGTTTTATTTCATCATAACAACATGGAGCTTCTAATTTTTTACTCCAATAATAACATAGTTAGAAAACATTAATAGCAAATAAGTATACCATCTTTAAAAAATAAGACAATAATATTGTTTCATGATATATTTAGAGATTGCAAATATATTGATTCACAGCATATTTATATATTATAAAATCGAATACTCTTAAAGTTCATTCAGAAGTTTAAAGGTTCAATTAAATTTTCTGACTATCCATGTATGTGTTGTCTTTGGCATAGAGTTTTACCATAAAGTTTGAAGAATAACCAAGAGTACTAGCAATATCCTATGCTTTGAGGAGTCTAAGAAATACTATTGCCCAACAATCTTAAAGAGATAAGTCATTCTTGGCATTGGTCTTTTATGTTTTGTCTGTTCTTGACTGCCTAGTAGGGGATCTGTTACCGTCTTATAAGGTAAATCTGTTTATACACACCCCCCTTTTAAAAATATATGTGTATATATTTTGGAAAGCTTCACCAAGATAAGTGAGCATGAAATCTTACCTCCTACTGAGCAACTACAGGCAGTTGATGGATATTGTGGGAGCATTAGTTTTTGTTAAAGGTACAACCTTTAGTTAGTTGTCTAATACTTTAGTGGAAAGCCAAATGTTTAAGAGTATATGGGCAGTGATAACTATACTCGACAGGATAAGAGAGAGAGAGAGAGAGAGAGAGAGAGAGAGAGAGAGAGAGAGAGAGAGAGAGAAAGGTGTGTAGTTAAGAGATCAGGTGAATATGATCAAAATACATTGCCAAAAATTCTCAAATACTAATAAAATTAAGGAAAATAACTTAAAAAAAAAACTTGAGTGAAATTTACAATAGCCAAACAGCAGAATCAATATGTTGTGTGCAAACTGTAAGAGCTAAGACACCCTTAAAGAAAACAAGTGAACCAAAAACCTTGACCAGAGCTCTGCTTGTGAAAGTGTCATGACAAAAATACACAACATTAGCACAATAGAAAAAGGTTTAAATGAAATAGAGTAATATATTGTGGAGAGATATTTGCATGTGTAGACATTTAAAAAGATAAAAGTGAAGTAGATACTCAAGAGTAAACAGAACTTAACCCGAGTCATATAGTTGTAAATGCTACACATGAAAATAAATCTCCCATATAATAAATAATATTTCCATAACCTTATAATAGGGAAATATACATAAATGTATTTTGAACAGAAGAGATAAAAGACTCTTAAAGATTTACATGTTGGATTTTTAAAAGTTTTTATTCATTATAAATACTGCTAAGAGATTAAACAAACAAGAGAAGGAAGAGGGAAGGGACTCAGCAAGAGCCAGCAGCCAAGCTCTAGTTAGATGCATTCTTACAAATGGGCAAAAATAAAAAAGAATTAAATTAAATAAAAACTTAGTAATTATAAAACACACACATAGCCTTGACTATATAAACACAATCAATGACACTCATATATCAAATAAGTTCCTGAAAGTTTGCCTGACATATGTGACAAGTAAAATTCAGATAAGTTCATCGTTACTTAGTCCATACACTAGAATTATTACAGAAAGGAGGTTCAACCAAGTATGAATAGAATGAACAATAAGTAACACTGATGAGAGAGTAGATATGTTTGTTAAGCTTTTAAAATATGCCAAAAATTACTTATGAATGGACAGAAAAGCACTATGTCAGAAAACAATGTATATAAAAAAAAAAAATGTGTCTAGCTTACCAATGGCTGCTTAATACTTAATGCAGCATTAATTTTAATCAGGATAGAGTGTGACACTTAACAGTGGATAGGCTTCATAGAGAACTATTTACATATGTTCATCCCTTACCTTCAATCCCAATAGGTGGTTACACTGGACATTTACTCCGGACTTCTATGCCACACATATTTGTTACTCTCTCATGCCAGTGAACCTTTCTTCATCCTTCTGCCTTCCAGTTTCACTTTCTGGATCTGTTTGCATCATAGAATATTAGAAAGAATTTTTTAAAAAATTAACAAGCTAATTCATTGAAATGATTTTATTTGGTTTAATTAATTGTATTCATTTACCTTTTTAAGATGGCTTCTTATTATACACCTGGGCCCACTTTAAACTCCAAATCTTCCTGGCTTAACCCCCTTGATATTACAAATATGCTGGCACTCTAAACAACTTACAACCTAAGTGATCTAAGTACATCTTGTAGCTGTACTTTTGTTATTGTGTTGGTTCTTTAGAAAAAATACCTCACGTTGCTTGAAGAAACCACAAATAGATTGTTCTCGCATATTTAGGGTCTGAAAAGTCACACCTAGTCTAATGTACTAGAACACCTACCTGTGGTAAAGGCATTCATTCTGTTTGAAGATAGTTTTCTCTTTTTTGTGGCTAAGAGAACAAACTCAAGATCTCATTTGTGTGTTTTTGTTGTTGTTGTTGTTGTTGTTGTTGTTGTTGCTTTTCGTTTGCACTTGTAACAAAAAAATAGATCTGGAAATTCTAACATAGAGACACTACTTTATAACCCCGTATAAGGCTATCTACTTTCTACAAGCCTCACTTTTACAAATAAGATAATATTTTATAGGAATTAGGATTTTCACATGGAATTTTGGAGGAAAAAATATGTAATGTATAAAGTCTCATGCCTGGCCAATCACAAAACCATACCCATCTCCTAACAATCCTCAAAGGCTTTATATTCACTCTAAAGTCTAGAATGTAAAGTCTCATCTATGTATTATCTAAATCAAACACAAATAAAGCTCAAGATGGATTTCTTCCCTGTCTATGAACATTTGAAACAAAATAAATAACATGCTTTGAAATTACTAAGTTTCAAAAGCTATTGGATAGGCATTCCCATTCCAAAGGGATAGGTAAGAAAGAAAGATGCATTGATGTACATGAATAAGTCTAAATTTATCAAAGTAAATCTCACAAGATAATAACTATAAAACTATCTCAACTATAATTTCTGCTAGATTGAACTTCTGTTCCTCAGAAAACTCCTGATGGACAATATTAGCTTAGTGGCTCCGTAGTTGGGCACCAACAACTGGGCTCTGCCTATGAGTTATTTCACTCTAGGGACTCTGCCAAGTACGTGTCATATCACCATGATTCCAGCTGATACCACCTAGTGGAGACTGATGAAAATGA
>JAPYYD010005165.1:0-12409 GCA_028551405.1 Uromys caudimaculatus | reverse complement strand
GGGGGATATACTTGAACACCTACCTGTCCTTGGCAGAAACATCCCATGCCAAGATAAGCAACTCTATTCCACAAAAACCTTCTCCACCAGTAGCTTAGCTTATCCCGCCAATCGCAAGGGTCAGTTTTCAGTGGCTACTTCACCTGTCTCACTCATCTACCCAATTGGAAGTTCCTTAAATGATAGTGTTTGTCATGTTTCCACCGAGCCTGCCAGGAGTGAGGCTAGCACCCAGTGCCGTGTAGTGTCAAAGCCACGTTGGAGCTCGAGGCAAAAGGAGAACGCAGCACCGATTCTGTCTTTATTGAAGTTTTGCAAGTTTTTGAGACAGGGTCTCACACCAGGATTGCCTGAAACTCACTCTCCTGCCTCAGCCTCCTGGGTACAGACATTAAAGGCATCATGTCCGACTTGGTAGATATCTGTTTATTGAGCTTTTTGGCATCAATTTTGCTTTTCTCAACACTCTATTAAAAGACTGTTTTCCTCCATTATTGAGACAGTTGGTGCCTCTCTGCCTTTTAGCTTAAAGACAAGTTCATTTGTCCTTATTTGTCTGGGTCCTCTCTCTCTATCATTTCAAAGAAAGAAAAAAGTACAGCTGGCTGCTTAATCCATAAGGACAAAGTAGTTACACTCGTTGTAAAAGATAGCAAAATGACAGCCAATCCTTGCGATAGAATGGAGCAGCAATAAACCTGAGGGAAACTGAGGTAAGTACCAAGTTCTGGAAAAGCAAGGGACACACACACATCTTCTATCGCCTGTTGCTAAGGGCAGCTCTGTGCTCCCTCCACTCTGCTCTCAGAGCTCTTTCAGGGCCCAGAACAACAGTTCTGCACTTCTGCCCCAGGCTCAGCTGCAGAAACCCATAGAAGCTATAAGACATTTTTTTGTTTCTTGTTCCCAAAGAGCTGACTTCCCTCAGCATGGGGATTGGGCATCTGAAACATACAGCTCTGAATTGGTGGGCATTTCACTAAAAATGTTGGAGAATTGCTATACTTTGAGATGAGAAGAAAGTTCAACATGGCTTCCCACAGATCTAGGTCCTCACCCAGCAATCACAGCCTCTCAGGAGAGTCTCTCTGGGTTCACTGACTTTCTCTTTCTGCTTCGTCTCCTTCCCCATCTCATGTCTGTGTTCATTGTTTCCTTCAGTCAGATTGAGATGTGGCTTGTAAGAACGGATGGACATTCTCCGTTTCCCCAGAAGAGCCATCTCTGAATCAAATACCCTGTACCTTAATCCTGGGTCCAAGCAATAAATCACCCAGACAGCTAGAGTGTGGAATCCTGACTCCCTAGTATTGGATGTGGTTTCTTTGGCCCTGGAGCTCTGCTATGGGAAGAGGGTACTTTTCTGTTCCATCAGTGTTGAGGGACTTTCTCTGCATTTGCCTGGTCACAAAATGTCTCAGAGATGTCACTCAGCAACCTTGGAAACCAGCATAAGCTGGTGGCCAGGATGTGACATTACACAGCAATCAGGAGATGCAAAGGGCGTTGTGTAGTGCCAGCTTTGCCTACTCTCCCAAGGCTGCCAGTGCCATCAGTACTCCAAGGCTCCCACCAGGGTCTCATCCTGAGCCACTTTAGCAGTGGCACTTTCTCCCAAGGTCCTCTTCTTGCCAGAGGGCTCTCTAAACTCTTATGCTGTGTGAGAACTAAAGGAATTCATAGAGCCCTGAATCCAAAGTCAGAGAACTTGTCTTATCCTCTGCAAAACAACTTATCATTTCTTCAATGATCAATGTTGCCTGTTTTTAATGAGTCATTCTAAGGGTTAAAAGTGTTATGTGAAATCTGAAGAGAGGGCTCAGTGGTTAAGAGTACTTGCTTCTCTTGCACTGAACCTGAGTTCAGCTCCCAGAAGCCATTTATCAGATGGCTCATAAACACCTGTAACTGTAGTTACAGGAGAATCCTATGTGGGTGCCTGTACTCTCACACACAGAGCCATACACATACACACATACCTGAAAATAAAATTAATCTTTTAAAAGAAAAGAAAGGGCATGGAGCCATTGGTTAAAAAGCATTGTAGAAATCTGTCTGTTCTATCTCACGTAGAAAGCCATTAGATAATGTATCCAATGTAAATGTATCATCCAAAGTAGAAAGCCAGTATTGTTTGCTCACCCATTCGACAAGGAACTGCTGCTGTCCTTGTTCGCACCAATTCTGTGGTGAGAAGAAGGTCACTATTTCCCAAATAAGGGATTTTGATTCATTAGCTTTCAAGAATTTTCCCCATGGTTCAACCACCAGGAGACCAAGGTCCACGTGTATTTTGCAGCCTGGCACATAGCTGCCACTCAATAAATATTTGAGTAAGTGAACAGTTATGTGAATGATTGAATAAAATACCCTAATGACAATAGAGAAGAAATTTATACTTCTAAATCTCCAGAGAAATAAACCAATGAGGAGACAAGAAAAACACTAGAAGCCTTGATTTCCTTAAAAATTCATGCAAAATTCATGCACTTTGCATCAAAATATATCTTTCTCATTTTATGGCAAAAAATGATGCTTTGAATTACTTAGCAAAGTACAGTTTATGTATACTTGGTGGTTTTGCCCCAGGCATCCTGCCAAGTGGCCCTGGCAATACATGCAGCCTGGCATGGGAGCCTCGTGCTGAACAATCTCCACCTTCACGTCCTGTTATCTCAATCTCTTTCCATTAGCATCCTGCCCTTTGCGCTGCTCTAGTTCGCCCAGATCTTCTTTCCACTCCCAGGCAAAGCCCCCAGGTGGCAACAAGAGGTAACTTTCCTCTTGTCAATTTTTTTCTTTCATAAAACACTAGGTGAGGCCATGAATAATTGGTCCTTTCTGGAGAAGGATTGATAATCTGTCTTTCCTGGAGCTATTACCAAGCTGGCCTGCCAAATGGACAAGTGTTAAGAGGAGAAAATGGGGCAGTGGCCAGGGTAGGAAGAGCTCAAGATAATGGAGTTGAGAGCATCAGGAAAGTCCTCTCCTGGCAGTCAGACCATGAATCAAAGCAGGCAGAAGAGAATAGCAATTCATAGCCCTTGTGGGCATCGTCGGCAGCTGCTCCAAATAGCTCCCTCAGTTAAGTCTGGACCTGGGCTCCTTGGGTCTTATGCTGTAGATGCCTTACCTGCCTCATGGGATATGGCGGCCATGAAAGTATCAACAGAGTCAAGCTTGTCGATCCATTGTTGAGTGAAGCTAGCCTGGGCTCTGCAGGGCAACCGAGGAAGAAGGATTCAGCTTCTGCCATCGCTGTCGACTAATTGCAGCAACAGCCTTATCTATGGCTCTGAATACGACTAGACTGGCCTGGCCCTCATCAGAGTCATTTCTGTGCTCCCAGCCTCCACAGGAAGATGGGGATGTACCAGCCCAGAGACACAGCACCCAGAGCTTGCAAAGCCCTTTGACATTCGTTATCCTTTAATCCTCGAAGCATCTTGTGAATTTTATTTTATAATTAGAAACTTAAGTTAGACATGTCTCTGAGGCCATAGAGGTAGGAAGTGATAAGGCTGCTATTCAAGCAGAATTTTCTAAGAACATTTATTTCTTTTGTCTTTCATCTTACTCCTGGACAGTGGGGGGGGGAGTAGTTTGACATAGCAAGAGGGAAACGGCTGTGGTCCTTAGAAAGGGCCCCACTAAGCAGGGTGACACCACAGATGGATGTGAGCAATAGGGTGCTAGTCTGGTGATCCAGATCCTAGCATCACTGAGAAGGAAGGAGAGCTGTCTGCAGGACCTGAGACAAGTTCATTCAGATTTTTCCTGAGGTGGAGTCTGCCAGGCATTAAAATTTCCAGATGCGCGTGATGGTCTAAGGACTCGAGTGGAAACAGCATAATTGAACTAGATGGGATTTGTTTGGTTTGTTTGACTCTCTCTATACAGTGGTATGGATTGGACCTTGGGACCTCAAGTACCCAGCCCTGAGTTTCCTGGGAAGCCTATGATCTAGGCTCACCACAGACCTTCCATGTGCTTATCCTGTGTACCTGTCCTTGTCTCTTGAGCTCTCTCCTCTGCTTAGCATGATTAGTGACCCTCCACCCAAACTTACTAACTCTGCCTCTGACAGAGTATCTGACTGACTGACCGTCCCATTTGCCTTGAGAAGAACAGATGGCTCAGAAGTACCGCTAGCCATTTTAAGATGCACTGCTTTTTTTTTTTTTTTTTTTTTAACATTCTGCATGGAATTTGTATTTCTCATTGTTGATATCTCTTGCATGGCTTTTTGTCCCAAGCTACTTAGTTCTCTTCTGGTTTGATTTTTCCAGGCCACTTGTCATGGATTGCTGGCCTTCCTATAATGATAAGGAAGAAGTTCATGATGACCTTCTCAAGGGAGAGGGTGAGCATGCTACGCCCATCTCTCAGACTACAGTGTGGGAGAGTTCCTCTGATACCTTTAAATTCCCAAGGTGCTTTTTTATGAGGTTCTTCAGACAAGCAAGATGAAAAGGCAATTACACATGTACACACATGCACACGCGCACACACTCACACATGCACACATACACATACATGCACACATGTACACATACAAGAACGCAGGCCCATACACAAAGAGCGAGCAAGTGTGTGTGTGTGTGTGTGTGTGTGTGTGTGTGTGTGTGTGTGTGTGTGCTTGTGCATTTACTCATGCATGCATGTCCATGAATGTGTCCTAGACCACTCACAAAATCTACCTGCACAGTCATCAGCATGGCCCCGTTTGGGTGTGGCATTAATTTTCAACTCCCAACTGCACTTCCTTCCCTTTCACAGCCCATCACTTCTAAAGAAGACCCGAATCCTGTTTCCTTGACAACCAGTCTCCCTCTCTCCCCACATTTTTAATGCTGTGGTGATAAGGTGTATTTAAACCCAGAAGCCATGTTCCCATGGTGACAGAAGACCCCCAGTAAGTTGCCATGGGAACAAGAGATGGCTTTGAAAAATGATAAAAGTAAGTCGGCTTTGCAAGTGATGACAGCAAAGTTAGAAGCCAGAGAGGCTAGAGAAGATGGCTCAGAAAAACATTAGGTCATGGTTAATAGTTCAGCCTATCCTACCTGCAGCCATCCAAGGTCAAAGAGGTCAGGAGATGTGACACTCCACTCTCGGCTCTGTTGCCAAGAAGACTGAGCAAAGTAGTGGCTGCCAGAATCTAAAGACAAGTACTCCCCATTTTCTCTTATTTGCTATTTGACCTTTTGCCTCACTCTCCTGAAAGGTGTTTAGAAAAGAGAGGGACCAAGTAGGGTAGCTGAGGGTGATGACCAAGAGGATGAGGACATTTGCTGTCTTCAGCTGCTCCACATCTTGGAAAAAAATCACTCGTGCGTTCTGAGATGCGATGCCCTTGTGGTCAAGAAGCATTACTGTGTTTCCCTCCCTACGTTTTAGCATCAGCATTTCCAAATATACAACAGAGTAGGAAGAGCTCAACAGTTAACACTATATACCCAGCAACCGGCTTCTCCCATTAATGTGTTACTGCATATTTTCCCTGTCATGTGTCCCTGGCTGTCAGCACTTTTTCCTCTGTCTGAGTTTGCACAGCTAAAGAGTGGGTAAATGAGAGTTCAAACCAGGTCAGGTTCTTGCCAAAGCCTCTCTTCTTTCCACTACACTACAGTTAGAGTGACCAAATATTCCAGTGTGCCTGGCACTAATGTCTTTCTGTTTTCATGCTGATAGAGTCTAACGCCATTCACCCTAATCCCTGCATAATATTGTTTTAGGGGAACTTCATGTGTGGCTTGAAGAAAGGGGTCCCCACATAACCAGCATATTAGCAACTTAGGGAAGCAGCTCCAAGTACAGAGTGCCATAATACTAAGAGTTGGAGAGGATCTGGAGTAGCTGGGTCACTTATACATCGATGATGGGAGAGTCAGTGGGTACAACCACTTTGGTACATGGATAAATCTTTAAGATATGAATTTAAATGTAAAAAGCCAGACACCAAAGAAGCTATAACAAATCTTGTCTACAGTATGGACTTGAGAAGAGATCACTCCTGGGAAGGGAACCGGAAGTGTGAACTGAGGAGAGGCTGCTAGCTAGACATTGCTTCGGCTTGATCTTAGGGTTCTTTCACATGGACACGTTCACTAAGCTGCTTGTGGAAGATGGGTTCAACCTTTCCTCCAGCCAGGTTATATTTAAAAGTTAGACAAAGGCAGAGACCAGCAGTCCAAAGACAAAATTTAAAAATGCAAAGAAGGAAGAATAAATGATGGTGTAGACAGTGTGTTATGCTATGGATACCACTCAGTCCTGGAGGGGCTGAAGACACAACAGTGTGCTTGCAAATTACTCTCTCACTCTGGAAATTCTATTCACAGAGTCACAAGTTAGGACCAAGAATGTTCCACCACATAGGGCCAGAACAAGTAGCTCACGGGCTTTAAAAATAAATGTTGCATTTTTAAGAGTCGAAAAGTCACGTGCCCTTAAGAAGCAGAAAGATTTCCCCTCCTGTCTGAACTGAGGGTAAGTGGAGAAAACAGATTTAGGAATTACCCTAGGGGGCAGCTTGTCGGAAATTAAAAACCAGAAACAAGGGCAAGGCTGTTTATGTTTTTCCCATCTCCAGAGGAGTCTTGTCTGGGACATTTGGGTCTCCCTGGGAAAGGCGTGGCTCTGCTGAAGACAGGTACACATGATCTCGGCGCCACATTTGTCCTCCCGTGCACACCTGCCAACCTCCCCCGACTCTCCAGGTGCCTCAGAGTCTAGGTCCTTGCACGGAGATTTCCTCCTTGGACTTTTGGTCCCTCAGAAGTGAAAGGATTGCCAACTCAGTCTGCTCTCCAATCTCCCCGGGTCCCACAGCAACCACCTCCAGTAGACAAAGGCTCCCCTCTCCCACAGAGAACTGGGGAGGTCAGGGCAGGTGGACGAGACAGCCCCCACTCTTCTGGGCCCTCCTGGACCAGATACCTAGGCTCCATCCTTTCTCTTTTCATTTTGTCTGGATTAATGTCACATTACCTCATGATTCACACTTCCTGTCTAGGCTCCAAAGCCCATAGCCAGAGGACCCCTCCACAGCGGAGTGCCGTTTAATACCTTTAACATGCCTGCTTCTGACGGTGAGAGCAGGAGAAATACATATTTTCATGTTACATCTCTATCCATCTATATATTTTTTAACATGTTATTGTGCCACTTTGTGCAAGATTGTCATTTTAAGTGGAGGGTTGGCCTCCCTCCAGGACTTGATGCATCGGGGTCAAGTGACCTCTACAGCAGCTGTAATTTTTCTGCTGAGTTTCCATAATTTGATGGGTTAGTCTGGGGAGGTTTCATCACATTGGTGAGTTGGAGTGGGTAGCTCTCAAAAGGGAGGGGGCAGCTTTCAAAGAAAAGACATTCTTGTCTTTTTTCCCCCTCTTCCTCCTCTCTATTTTCTAGAGGAAAGGGCAATTAAGTCCCTATCTGGATTGAGAAAAGACTGAAGAATACTGTGTACACACCGAGCTCCTTAGGTGCCTATGATCTTGTTCACAGAAACAAAGGCAAACAGAACCACAGCCCTGAGCATTAGATCTACAGACTGTTGGGGACTGAAGCCAAAGGGGGTTTCTTGAAACCAACCATAGGTAACCACTTGCCCTTGTCTGAAAAAAGAAACACTCCCTTGACATCTGTGTCAAGGTCACAGTCTAGACCTTCCTTGGACCCAAAGAGACTCAATCTGGAAACCATGCAGAGCATCAGGATTGGACTGCCCAGACCACATGACCTCTCAGCCAGCAGCTAAAAAATCGAAAGTTGGATGTTGGTCTTAAATTCATCTGTGAAGGACTGTCAAACAAGAGATCCTTCTCACTTCTGTGTGACCTTGGGGACTAGAATCTAGTGGCCCCTTTCCCTGCCATGCCCCACCCACCCGAGGACCCACAAATGTCCTTCCCTGTGCCCAAGATCCTATGGTAAATCCCTCTCCCTTCAAGTGCCTATTTAGAACCTGGGAAAGAAATGGAGAGGAAAATTATACAAAATATGTGTATTTTCTGCTATTCCTTTGGGTGATCTCCCTAACAAGCCACAGCTGCAAGCAGCTCAACTGAGCAAATGAGGGGAATGTATAAATATCTAGAACGACCATGTCTCCAGTTCATTCTCCTACTGCGGTCCCACACAGCCATTTTTAACTTCTCCAAGAGACTTCAGAGGGAAAGGAGCCTGTGTTCCTGGCCAGGCCTTAGATACACAGTGAACAAAATTGGGCTTTGGTTTTTAGTTAGAAAGACTGGCCTGTTGGTTTAAGTGAGCGTGTGGATATGCACAGGTGCTCATGTGTGCACGTGCACATGTAAATGTGCAAGCATGTGTGCTTCGTGGCGTCTGGGAAGAAGGCTGCAGAGATAGTGAAGATGAATGCCAACCACTAAAAGTTCTGATTTTCATACCCTGATATAGGACATTTGTTTACATGTCAGGGCAGGAAGGGAAATTAAACAATGATTTCCAAATCCCTGAAGAACTCTTAGGCAGCAAATGGCATCCAGCTGTTTTTCACCCCTGCCCTAGCTTCCCATCTGCTGTCTGTTTTAGGGGGTGCCAATGGGACAAGAGCACTCACCACCTTTTGGTTGGCAAGCCCCTGAGCATATTAGCATGTGAGCTACACAGACCATCCCCTCAGAAATGGGAGTTGGCAAGACCTGGCCTTTCAATGTAGACTGGACTCTGAGTCTATACCATCTGGTAGAAGGGCCTTGCTTAGTGAGAAAGCAGGCCTGAGGCCAAAATGAGCAAGGCTCTGGAGTTCTCAGGGCACAGTGCCATGCCACTGGTGCCAGATACCAGACTCACTCTCTGGATCCCCTGAGAGCAGTTAAGAAAAGATCAAGACGGGTGATTTGGAAGACCTCCCAGTGGGCATCTGGCTCCTGGCCATGGAATCCAAATCAAACCTTGAGGCTGTGAGAGTATGGTACATGCATATGCAATAATCCATTCACCTTCTCAATATTCAAGAACAGAAACCCCTCACCCACCGCCAGAAGCCAGCTTGGCCTTTGATGTTGCCTGTGATTATTGATATACAGTTGCCCTAATAGATAGGGTAACATGACCTTAACAGAAAACAGTGGTTTCCTCTTTTGCTGGATATAGAATTGTGTTACCACCACCACTATTTCTCAGCTCCCATGAAAAGTCCTGACTCTAGACATGCGAATTGTGGGGGACTAACAACCTAGATGAATGTGGCTCCAAAAGGAAAGGACAGAGGAACATGTCTCCCATCTGCCTTTGACCAAGTCACTTATACCTGGAAAGCAACTAGTCTGGATGCTGGTATGAGGGGTAGAGGCTTATATGATCTAGAGACTTGGGGACCAGTCTGTATTGTACCCCAGTAGTCTCACTCCTATGTTTTGTTCTATTTATTTTAGCTTATTAGTCACAATGTCACTGTCAAACCTCAGAGAGCAAAGGACCCTGGCTCCATTTTCTCACTTTGCTACCATTCCTGTGCTGAGCATTGGTCACACATCTGTTGGCATAGCTTGACTCATTCCTTTATCTTTCCATGGCTGCTCTTTCCTCCTTGGCCATGGTGTTCGTTGACTAGCCTGACATATGCCCCTGGGAGTTTCCTGAAGACTGCTTGGCATATTTGTCAAATGAGTGAATAAACAAATGGGTTGTAATAGGGCATGTGTGAACACCTCACTTTGCTTAGAAGTCTAGAATCCAGACTTAAAGAGGACAAAAGGGACCATGCTGCCTTTTCTGCTGTGAGGTTCTCTTGTGTTTCAGAGTTATTTCTAAATGAGGATGAAAAGCAGAGATGGCTGAGCCTTCTCTGAAAACCTGCCTCCAGCAGTTCTTCTACAAAGCCATCTAATTGCATGAATCTGTCTAGGAAACAGGAAGGTCACTTCAAGATCAACAGATTCTTGTCTTCCATGCTGCATAGGTGGGAAGCATCAGGTTAACCTATCGGTGTTCCTCAAGCTGCCATCTTCATGCCCAACACACACCCTGGCCCTTCTCATGGACCATGAATCCAACTTAACCCATCCCCGGGCATCAAATGAAACTCTCAGACCATACTTTCAAGCTGCTATTGTTTCCATTTTTCTTCTTTGTTGTTAGAGGCTGTGTAGCCCCCAAAGACCCCTACGGCATGAATAGCATTATGTCCCTGGTATAAGGCAAGCAACTTCAGGCCAGACATTACTGAAAACTCATCAGGTCCTCTGTCCTCTGCTTCTGTCACCACACTGGATGTCTATGTCTCTTATTCTCCAGTTACATTTTTTGGCTCTAAAGACAATGATGATAATAAAGAGAAGAAGAAGAGGAAGAAGGAGAAGAGAAAGAGGTGCTGGAGAAGCAGAAGGAGGAGGAGGAGGAGGAGGAGGAGGAGGAGGAGGAGGAGGAGGAGGAGGAGAAGAAGAAGAAGAAGAAGAAGAAGAAGAAGAAGAAGAAGAAGAAGAAGAAGAAGAAGAAGAAGAAGAAGAAGAAGGAAGAAGGAGGAGGAGGAGAAGGAGGAGGAGGAGGAGGAGGAGGAGGAGGAGGAGGAGGAGGAGGAGGAGGAGGAGGAGGAGGAGGAGGAGAGGTGCTTACTATATGCCAGGCTCTGAGTAAGAAGGTTCAAACACATTGAACACCACTCTCACAATGACTTCATGACATGGAAACAATTGTGACTAGTGTCTACAGAAGATGAGGAAACAAAAGAAGGTTAATTCAAGTTGGAAAGCTAGTGAGTAGGTGTGAGAACCAACCAACCCCAAGCCCTCTCAACCATAACACTCTTATCTCACACTTTTCTCTGACCTTATAGTATCTCATTCTATGTCTAGGAATCCTGCCACCTTAGCACCTCATGGATCTCCAGTGTCTCCATCACTGTTTGTCTGGTACCTGTCCATTATAAACCTAGCGCTCCCTAGCCTTGTTCAGGTTCAACCCAATGCTTCTTTCCTAACTGAATACTTGAAAGCTACCAGCTGGGCAAATAGACAATGCACTAAACATTGAGTCAGCTAATTGGTTGCTGGTCAGATAGCCAAATAGGTAAACCCTATAGTCATGAAGCTGGTGTTACTTCTTTGTATCCTAAAGGGTGGTTCTTGCAATTCTTCATAGTGCCTGCGGATTGTTAGGTGGACTGATATCTGAACAAGGCAATGCCTGACCCACTCCATGCAAGCACAGCATGCTTCACCCTGCTCCTCACTGCCTAATCCATATAAGCCTGCAGGAAATAACTTCCCCATGGAACATCAGTGGCCAACTCACATTAGAGCCCCTTTGTGTATCTTAAGTCAGTTGCTGAGGGAAAAGCAAAAGATTTTACAACATGCTGTCTTTGCCAGAATGAGCAAGAAGGCAGCTTGTACTCTACCCCCAACCCCTCTAGACAGCATAGATGCTCCCAAACTGTGAATTGAGGGATCAAAATATAAGCTGTAGCCCCCTAGCATCTGATGGACACCTTGAGGCAGCCTTGGCCTCTGCCATCCTGGGGTGCCATTTTCCACTAATCCGCTCATATTTCATCTACTTTAGAATTTTGCCTTTCCAATCCTCTTAATCCCTCATAATTGAAGATATTTTATGCTGATGAGCAGAGGTGCTAACCGTGCCTCTTGGCCATGCCTAAAGGGACATTTTATTTCATTCTTTCTTAGGCCTTATGCCAAGCTGTACTTCTTTCCACCTCAAGGGAGGAGGCCCTTTTCACAAGAGAGGACTGAGAGCTAGAGACTAGAGAGAGCACACTGACTCCCAGGATTTTGAGACCCCAGAAGTAAGCACTGAAATGCATGACATGAGAGAGGGATTTTAAGAATAGAGACACAGCTTCTCCATCTTTTCACACAACTAACTATGCATAGCACCTTGGAGTCCAGAAACAGAATTAAATGAGGCACAGATTTCTCAACAAAGCTGCAAGTGTCAACTGGCCTATGCTAGTTATTTCTTCCATGTCCTCAAAGGGATTGGGAAGAGAAGGGAATGTCTGGGGTAAAGTTACAGCCTGTTTATAATTCCTAAGAGGCACACACAGGGCTGGGGAGAGAGCCTCATTGGTAAAATGGCTGCCTTGCAAGCGTGAGGATCTGAGTTAGTCCCAAGGAACCACATTAAAAAACAAAATGAAACAAGCAAACAAAAGCCAAATGGACCAGGTGACATGCATTTGTAATCCCAGCACTGGGAAGGTGGAGACAGGTAGACTCCTGAAGCTAGCTGGAAATCCAGCCCACTTGGTGAGTTCTAGGCTAATGAAAGAGTCAACCTCAGAAAAGTAGGATGGTATTATTTTAGAAATGGGACCTCATGAAATTGCAAAGTTTCTGTAAGGCAAAGGACACTGTCAATAGGACCAAACGGCAACCAACAGATTGGGAAAAGATCTTAACCAATCCTATGCCCGATA